>VHZZ01006643.1:33928-48735 GCA_009801015.1 Silene noctiflora | reverse complement strand
ATTCTACATTCGCTAACAAGAAATTCAACAACATTATCATGACCACACAAATAAGAGATACTAAGAAGATTGTGCTTCAAACCTTTGACAAGCAATACTTTGTCGACACATTGTGACGATGACTTACCATCTTTTCAATACCAACAATTTCACCTCTTTTGGTATGGTCAAATGTTACGGTGCCATCTTTGTAGGCTTCTAGTGGGAGAGATTGGCTTTCACTTCCATCCACAATCGAGGTACCAATTGCTGCTGTCTCTCACTAATCCCTTTAACAAATCAAACATTTAGTTTAGGAACCCAAATGAATTTGGGTCCCTTCTTGTGAATCATGTCTTTTACCATGTCTTTTTGGATCCACACTTGCTTGACAACCTTAATGTTTCTTTCAATGCCATTCATTCTTTTTGTTCAACCATTAAATACATGATCAGTCTTGCCACAATAATTGAAAATAACATATTCAGGAAGTCCAACATGTTTTCTTCTTCGGAAATCTGTTTTGCATGGTTCTTGGTTTTGAATGCAACAATGCACATTACCGTTGCATTTGAAATCGAGTCGAGCATTCTTTTCACTTTGTTGCGATTGACTTGTAAAAAAGTTTAAAACAGTTTGACTTCCTTCCTTTTTCTTGTAACACTCTTTTGCATCATTTAACTCTTTGTTTAAAATCTCAATTTTGGCAAGATAGTCAATATTTAATGTTTGTACATTTTGAAAGGCACTCTTAGCATGACTTGTTTCATTGTTTAATATTTCTACTAATTTTTCAAGTTCCTTAAGACTACTTTTACAAGAGGTTAGGTCAATTAAAAAGTGAGTCTTGTTCTTGTGTTATCATAGAAACGTGTTTGGTTAAGGACTCATTTTCCCTTTCAGCATCATATGTCACAGTGGGTGTCTCTGTGACATTCAACAGTTTGACCTCATTTACAAGAATCAAATTTTGATTTTTCAATTTCCTTACTTCTTTCTCAAGACAAGGTGAAATGTTATTTTGTTCAAGCTCATTTAGACACTTTTTTAGACCAACATTTTCCTCAACTATGTTTTCAATTTCAATTTGCATAGCTTCAAGTTTATTGTTTTGAACATGACGTTTATCGATAAATTTATCTAAGAGTAAACATACTTTGTTTTTAGAGAAGGATCGAACCTTTGTCTTGAGATGATTTACCACATCTTCAGAGTTAGAATCAGAATCATCGGGATGAGCCATAARACATTTGAATGTTTCTCCTTTTGAAGACCTAAGGGCATCATTATTAAGACGAGTAGTAAGACACAACTTGGCATCCAATTCTTCCTCAAGGATCTAGTCTTCATCGGAATCGGATTCCTTCTTAGCCAAGTCCCATTTTTCTTCAGATTTGACGTTATCCCACTTTGAACATTCATTGATTTGGTGACCTTTTTCATCACATTTGATGCATCCAACAATGGAAGTACATCTCTTCTTTGAAAAATGTTTCTTACTAGAATTATTGTTAAACCTCTTAAGATTATGACCATTAACAATATCCACAATATTTCTAGTGAACATTGCAAACTCATCGTCTCCATCATTTTCCTCATTAATTGATGTTGATTTGAGAGCAAGCCCTCTTACTTTAGAGCTTTCACCAAAACGCTTCATGAGAGTTATCTCATGAGTTATAAGTGAGCTCATTAGTTCATTGAGAGTTAAAGTGGATAAGTCTTTGGCCTCCTCAATAGCCGTAACCTTCGGTTGCCATTTTTCTAGTAGACTTCGAAGGATTTTACGGACTATATCCTCGGATTCAAAATTTCTACCAAGACTCTTAAGGTCATTAACAATACCAGAAAAGTGAGAGGAAAGACTATTAATTGACTCGTCTTTCATCATATTGAACATCTCATATTGTTGTATAAGAAGGTCAATACGATRCTTTTTCACTTGAGACGTCYCCTCATAAGCAAGGCTTAAGGTGTCCCAAATTTCTTTGGCCGAGGTACATCCGGAAACCCGGTTTACTTCTTGCTCACCAATGCCATATTGAAGAATGGACATGGCTTTTGAGTTTTTCTCGACCTTTCTATAATCAGCCTTGACATACTTATCCTCACTTTTTGGGGCACTAGCACCATTAGCACTAGTAACCGTGATAGCAAGGGTCCCTTTTTGGATTATCAACCAACACTCATACTCCGTACTCTTAACATAGTGTTCCATGCGGTTTTTCTATCATGAATAATTATCCCCCAATGAAGATAGGATACTTAGTATGTTTCCCGTCCATGACTATAGGCTCAACTAACTCTTTGGTAATTAACCAATATCAAGAGCACAAGGATCTGATACCAATTGAAGAGTCAATGACGAGAACACCTAAGAGGGGAGGGAGTGAATTAAGTGTCCAATTAAAAATTTTAAGCTTGAATTAAGCTTCTTTAAATTCTAGGACAATAGACTAAACTGATATGGACAATACTTCGAATGATAGAAGTGTTTATACTTAGAACTATGAGAGTTAGAAGTATATATACACACGGATTCAACTCAGTATATGTCACAGTAAAGTCGACTATTGCACATACCAGAAAAGTATGAATGAAAGAGTATTTTTATTCAACTTAGCAATGAAGATATAAAGTGAATGCTTTTTAAGTTGTACACTCTTAGCAACGAAAATCTTAAGTGAATCCTTTTTAAGTTGAATACTTGAGATACTTAATCATTTTAAGTTCACAAGATTGAATCAATCAGCAGGTCAAAGACATAGTATTGAACACTGTGATAAAAACTTATTGCGAGATAAACAAGATATGAATAAGGAGAACAAATGGAAAAGTAAATGAACAAACAAGACGATTTTTAAAACAATGGTTTAGCCTCTACTCTCAGGCCTACGTCCAACCATTATTTTATTGCTTGTTTAGAAATTTACTCAAACTTACTAAACCCCTTACAATGAAAATAACTCGCCAACCTACTCCGGTTGCACTTGCTTGAAACTACTCCGCTTCAAGACTTTCACTTGCTCAAAGCTACTCCGCTTCAAGACTTAAGTTCTATCTCACTGGTTTACATAGTCTTTGAATCTTAATCGTTCACTTAATGAACATGGAGATTACAATTAAGACCTAAACACGAGAATCATGGAACAAACTCATTATGTCACAGTGCAACGAACTGATCCATGGAGATTTACAGCTCTTTTGAAAAAACTATTGAAGACTTTTAAAATAGAAAACAGTTTTGCAAATAAGTTGAAGAATGAAAGCTTAAATTTTTCAAAGTGTTTTAACAATCAATGCTTAGAAAAGTCTTAAGTTCTGAATGAGGGAAAGAGCTCCTTATATAGGCAAGGAACACAAACCCTAAGGGTAGAGAAATTATTATAAAAATCTAAGCTTGGGAAATGATGAAAACTTTTCATTATTTTAAAATGATTTTAGAGTAGAGTAGATGATTCAAATCTACACAAGGCTCAATGAAAAGATTTCAGCAACTTTAGAAAGATTTGATGATAAAGCAAAAGACATAGTTCCTTAAGTTAAGGAAGACAAGGTTCCCTTTTTTAAGGATAAGTATATGTACTTCTTTGAACCCAACAAGCTTAGATATTTTTCATATGATAAAGCACGTTACTCTCATAAGTTTTGTTTCAAAAGATTTCTGAAATGAAGGTTGTAAAGATTTATAAACTTGAAATTTTTCTTGAAAATTATCTCCACCCGTTGTATCAGAAACCACAGTGCATTGCACTGTTGCATGGTTTTGCAGTCACTTGACAAATTGTTTATGTTACATTACCTCGTTTACAACATTTGACATAGGCTAGGGATATTCTTCATCTTGATCATTCTTACACCATCTTGAGGAGTAATTGTAAGCTCCAAATGCTATTATTAATAACTAAGAAGCAAACCATTAAATGTCAAAGAAACTTGACATCATCAACCAAGTGTGGTCTAACATATGTTTACCTTAATATACTCTTTAAGGACAAGTCATCTTCAGGAGCAGATTCAGCCTTAGGGGTGTCTGGGCTTGAACCCAACCCAAAAAAAGAAAAAAAAAAGAAAAAAAAAAAGAAAAAAAAAAAACAACTAAAGCGCCAGTTTCACAAATCAGTATCACGACTCCAACGGACCAAGTTCTCAGATAACTTCTTCATCGCCCCAGCCACCTTTATTGTCGTCGTCACTCCGGCAGGTCACCACCTCCGGCTCCGACGTTTGACGGGCTTTTTTACGCAAATCGCAATACGAATTAAATATAATTAAATATATATTATTAATATCATAATTTAATAAAAATATAATTAGGATAATTAATATATGAATTCATCCAACTTGTAAATTATTTGATATTGATAGTTTCATTATTATTATAAGAAATATTTATAGGAAATAGGAATTAAATATAAAACAAGAAATAAATATAAAATAGGAATAGAATTAATTATAAATTAAATATTATAAATCGAGAGAAGTATAAAAGAATATCATTTTAAGAAATAACTATAAAATACGAAACAATTATTAAAACGTGATTAACGAAATAATAATAGTATATATATAAAATGGCTTAAATAATAATTCATTTGAAATACATCTATAAAGACGTAGTTTGACTTGCGTTGACCATCGCAAAAATATGGGGTATTACAACATTACCTTTTAATCCTCCGTGCTGAAGTCTTTTCGAGTATGATTCACAGAGCGAGGGAGGTGGGATTGATCCAAGGAGTTCGTCTTGCTGTCACGGCTCCCATGGTGTCTCATTTGTTTTTTTTGCGGATGATAGACTTATCTTCGTTCGTGCTAATGTCGGGGAGGCCAGGGTGATAAGAGATATTATTCATCGTTATGAAAAGGCCTCGGGGCAACTTGTGATCTTGGAGAAAACCACCGTGTCGTTTAGTAAAGGTACGTCCTCGAATAGGAGGTATGTGGTATAATAAATCGAGTTGTTAGGGGTAACAATTGTGGAAGACCAAGGGAAATATCTGGGGCTCTCAATGGTTGTGGGATGGTCTAAGAAGGCTTTTATCAAGAGTATTCGGGAAAAATTAAAGTTAGTAAGAAATTGCAAGAATGGCGGGGTATGCTGCTCAGCAAAGCGAGGAAGGAAACTTTGATAAAGACAGTTGGCTAATCGATTCTTACCTATGCGGTGAGTGTATTCAGGCTCCCGGCTAATTTCTGTGATGACTTGCGGTCTTTGGTGTCTAGGTTCTAGTAAGGTACGGATAATGGGAAGCGGAAAATTCCTATGGTAACTTAGAGGAAAATATGTCGACCAAAGTCTAGAGGAGGGCTGGGTTTTCACGATTTCTATAAATGCAATAGTGCTTTGTTGGGAAAGCAAGCATGGAGACTTGTGTCCAACACTAATATCCTGATGACGATTGTACTTAAGGGTCGATATTTCTCGAATGGAGAGTTCATGTATAATACTACGTATTTTTGGGTTTTGGATACTCGGTCGAGTAAGCTGCACTCGACTGAGTGGGACTGTCTGAGTACTCGGTCGAGTAGGTTACACTCGACCGATTTAGTCTTTTGGATGCTTCTGATTCTTTAGTCAAGCTACTGTTTTGGGGTCACTCGACCGAGTAAGGGTTACACTTGGTCGAGTAGGGCGTACTTGGTCGAGTACGTTGGTAACTCGAACGAGTGTCCGGTCTAGAGTCGGGTTTTGCGCGGTTTTGATTAAAACGATTAAGGAGATTATTAATATTTCGATTACGCTTAAGCGTCATTTTATAACCGAAACACCTTCTGAAAATCCTCCCTAATCATTTTAACCATCATCTAAGCAAGGTTGGTGTGTTTGATCTTTCAGAGTTCTTTTTTCTCGTATCAATTATAGTAAGTCCCGATTTTGTCATCCATTCTTTTATGTATTGGTAAACCCTAATTTGGGTTGATTTAGGGTAATTATTATAGAATTGTATGGTAATTGTATTGTATCATTGATTTGGTGATGATTTCGTACACTACAAGAATTCTTTTTTCGGGTGACTAAACATGGCGACTAAGTATCCTAGTCGCCAGTTTAGCGACTGAGGTAAAATGTCGGGCGACTGTTATCAGTCGCCAAATTGTCGACTACAAAAGTTCATACAATAAATAATATTGGCGACTGAAATTAAGACCAGGCGACCGAAATTTCAGTTGCCAATTTAGATGACACAAACAAATGAGATAAACCTCTTTCAGATACTTACTTTACCCTTCTTCTTCTCGACAAAAGCAAATCAGTCCAAAAAATTACTCACCCTTTTTTATTTCAATACAGACAAATCTACCTTTCTCTCATCTTTTTAATTTATGAAATCTCCAACTCCCTTTCTCGCATCTTTATACTTTACCAAATCTCCATTTTTCTCATCTTTTTACTTGACCAAATCTGCAACATTCATGTCGTTTAATTTCTTTTCTTCTCTAATTTCCATTGTTTAATTGATTTTCTCACCCTCCTTCATCTAATTAAAGGTATTGGTCTATTTACCTCATTTTTAATTTTTCTGATTTTAATTTCAAAATATTTTGGTCTTAAATTGACATGTATATCAATTTCTATTTAGATCTTAAGGTGAAAACGATTTCAATTGAAAAATTATTGTGGTAGTAGGCGATGGCAAGGGTCGACGACAAATAGATGCTGACGGCGTATGGGGGCGTCGGGAGATGCGACAGAGTAAGTGAAGAAGCGAGAAAGAAAGGGATATAATTTAGTTTTTTTTGTTTTATTCGACGGTTGCGATGACGGTAATTTGGTTTTTTTCGTGTTATTCGAATTGTTGTTAATGTTGATCGTGTTAGTAGTTTTAAGTTAAACTTCATTATATGTAGTGTAAATTTTAATGCAATGTAAATTTAGTAAATTTTTTACAGAAATAAGCAGATTTGTGGGCTTTTTTAATTCCAGTAAGGTTATTTAGTAATGTAAATTTCGCCATGGTTTGTTTCAGATATTAATTGTAATATAATATAAATTATTAGTATGAAAATTAGTAATTTTTTTTTATTTTTTTAATGCCAAAATTGGGGATTGGAAAAAGTCATTTCGAGACTACTTTCAGCCGCCAATTTAGCGACTACCTTCACTTTCAGTCGCCAATTTTAATTGGCGACTACTTGTAGTCATAAAATTGACCAGTTGGCGACTAATTAGTCAGTCGCCAATTTTGGTAATTGATTTCCGTCGCCCGAATTTCTTTAGGCGATTAAAGCCAGCGACTGGACCTTGGCGACCAGTTTCAGTCACCAATTTTTCTTTGGCGACTGAAAACAGTCGCCCAAATCATGTTTTCTTGTAGTGGTAGAGGAGCATTTCTTGGCCATTGTTGCGCTATTCCTTTGTTGTTTGCGAATAAGGTAAGGTTCCCCTACTCAGTATGACTATACACTTAAGTGCATTGGGTGTATTTGCGATTTGTTTGATTATATTATTGCGATCATTGTTATTACCGGATGACGGTGGAGTTATGGATGTTATTGTGGAGCCATGTCGGAAGATGGTTTCACCCCCATGTATTGCCTCTTGTGACTCCCGTCACAAGGGGGATGTGCACATTAATGATATGAGTTCGCTCGTTGCAATGAGTGGGGATTTTGATGTCCAGTGCTGCGGTCTGACATCGTCAGGAGTGGGTTACCTGTTAGGATGGGAACCCGGCTACTCGTTGCGATGATAACCATTTATTGTTTTAGAGTTTGGAGGATCGTGAGTATTGGTTGAGTTAACTTATGTTACTTATTCTTGTGTGGTTGTAGTTGATTGTATGATTGTACTGATCGTTTCTATGTTTTCAAAACTGCAGTGATCCATTGATGGTGAGCAGTGAGTCTAGCAGGTGTCAATGCTTGAGCTTGCATGCGGGTTTAGAGGGGACACCGAGGAGTCATCTAGTTATCATAGCTTTCGCTGAGTCTTATACATTTCTCACTTTGGTTTTGGCAGTTGTATGACATTTTGTTTTGGAGTTTGAGTTTTGTAGTCACTCTAACTAATTTTTTTATTTAATTCGTTTCATTATGGTATCTTTGATATGTACTATCTCGGGCAACCGAGATGGTAAATCTCTCATTCTCTAAGGTAATACTTGGTAAGGCTTTTTGGTAGATGGGAGTGTTAAATCATGAAAGATGAATTACGGACCTACCGAGCTATTCCTGGAGAGGTATTTGGGAAGTGAGAGAGGTGGTGAAACTGGGTGATAAGAAATGCATTGGTGATATCTCGATTACATGGGTTTGCCGCGATCCTTGGATCCCTCACAGTCAGTCGAAGTGGCGTTATTTCTCCAAGAGGGACTGCTGACCTTGAAAAGCAAGTGGCTGATCTTATGATCGCGGACGAAAAAAAGAGACTTCCGACCTTGAGAAGCAAGTGGCTGATCTTATGACCGCGGATGGAAAAGCTGGGATATTGATAAGGTTAGCTCTCTCTTTCTCCCTTTTGAAGTAAAGCGTATACTCGATATTCTTATTTGTCATTCTAATCTCGTGGATGAGTGGTGTTGGGAACCTGAGAAGAAAGGCGAGTATTTAGAGGTCTGAACTGCATATAAGATCGTGTCAAGTGACGGTATAGAAGAGATTGGGCAGTCCAATGGAGATTGTGATAAATGGCTTTGGGAGAAAGTATGGAAAACCCGGTAATACTTCGTATCAAAGTTTTTTTTCTTCTGGCAACTATGTAATGATGCGCTTTCCATGAAAGGTAATATTGCATCCGATATGGAATTGAGGGATACTTTATGTCCACTTTGCAATAACTACGTGGAGACTTGTCTCCATGTGGTACATGATTGTGGTTTAGTGAAAGGTATATGGAATGAGTTGGGAGTGGAGGCGAGGCTGAAGGTTGGTTACGAGATGGGTGGGGGAGTGGCTGGAAGTGATGATGAAGTAGAAGAGTGAAGCCGCGAGGGTGGCGTTTATGACTGGTTGTTAGGCGACGTGGGAGAGGAAGAACAATGCGGTGTGAGGATGGGGAGTGGAGGGCGGATTAAGTAGTTCGTCATACCAGGGAGCTCATTGTGGAGATTGATATGGTGGAGAGGAGTGTTATGGTGAAACTGGAAGAGGACGGGCAAAAGGGTGGGTTGTTGAAAGAAGCGAGGATAGGGGAGTTAGGAGGGATGTTCGGGGATGGCAGAAGACGGACAATGGTGTGGAGAAGGTGAATGTGGACACGGAGGTTTTAGCTCATGTTGGTCCAGGGTGTGGAGCGGTGTGTCGGAATGAGAGAGGGAGGTGGAGTGGGTGGTGGTGACACCAAATGCCGAGTGCTGGGAACCAAAGTATGCGGATCTATTGCGGTGTTGTACAGAGTCCAGGAAGCTAGCGCCGAGGGTTGGAGTAAGGAAACTTGTCATCGAGGGTGATTGTTTCACTGTTGTTGAAGGGTTGATGATAAGGCAACAAGATCAGAGCGATATCTCGCTAGTTTATGCTAATATCTTTGCTTTATGTGTTTCGTTAGAGTCTATTATATTTTCTTTTGTTTGGCATACGTTCAATAGTTTAGCTCATAATTTAGCTCACTTTAATCCTTGGAGTCTAGGGAGACATGCTTGGTTTGATACAGTTCGGTTGATTATCAGTTGTACGGCGGAAGCGGATTTGAGTTATAATATAAACCACTTTTGGACTTTAAAAAAAAAATAGAGTTCTTTATTAGAAAATATTAGTTATGAATATTATAAAAATATATTATTATGTAGGCTTTGGCAGAGTGGTGGTGTTGCCGGTTTCTGGTTTTGGGTTGATTTGGTAAAATGACAGGGAGATATCGGGGATGTGTTGCGGAAGATGAAGCGTTATTTGGTATTGCGTGGGGAAAGTGGGTATTTGGGTAGTGGGTTTATTTTGTTTGGGTTAAGGTGAGGTAGGTGGAAGGTCTGGCTATTGGGGGACGATTGGTGAGAAACCAAGACATGCTTTTATTGACTAATTGACTAATACTAACGCCGGAAAAGAGCATAAATTTCTTATATGAATGAGATACCCGGTTGAGATGGATTTAGATAACCATCTCCGGCCGGTGGAGTAAACACGATTTTGTAGCTTGCGGAAGAGTTTATGAGAGGATCGATTTTAGGCTGATACCATGTAAGACGGTATAATGAATTAAATGACTTGACATTAAGGGAAACACTTACAATTACAGAAGTGATACCTTGAAAAACAATCCAATGATCTTACTAAAGATAATATCTCCTAACCATAATATATTTATCTCATGATAATATATAATATTTCTAACTAATATTCACTAATATTATCCTTCAGATAAGATGGAAGGATGCTACTGCATCAATGCAACAGTCTTATACTACGAGTTTTTGTGAAGAACATGCAAGTTCCGATGGATACAAAGGAGTAAGGGCTACTAGCTCTACCGTTTTAGAGTAAAACCTCATGCCTTAATCCTTATGAAACAGACTCCTTTTACTCTATTTGGGTGTAACTCGGACCCGTTTACCTGAATTAACATGATATAAACACATGGTATAATGAATTAAACTGAGCCTTTATTCGCAACTCTCAAGCCCGTTTACGTTTAACAGTTTGTGTAAATTAAGTAATTAACGTACCTGTGAGCATAAAAATGTTAGAGTCAGGGAATCTGAACCGGTTAACAATCAAATAATTCATGGACTTGGCATTATTAATACATCCACCGAGCCTAAACTTTTTGGAATTCAAATAATTGATCCCAATAATCACTGCCTTCTTCCTTCCATAAGAAGGGCACTCGGGCCCAGCCCTGGACAAAGGTGTCAGTCGGGAATCGGGGATGCGGGTGAGGGTGTTACAAAGGCCACAGCGGATGCCGTTGGCTTCCGGTTGGACTTATGATTGGGCCTTGCACTTTGAGCACTTCAAAAATGAAACCATTTTCAGAGAGACAGATAAGTTGGGGAAACAGATTATTTGTAATTGTTGCCCTCTCAGTAGTAACTACCCCGCTATATTTATAGTCATCATGAAGGCGCTTTACAAAGGATGATAAGAATTACCGTAGGGAATCCACGATAGAAATGTTGAAAAAAAAATCATTTATTAATTTCATTTTTAGTGCTTTATTGATAGGAATGTTAAAAAAATAAAAATAAATGTGAAGTTTTATACTCGACACGCCCACTCACACGAATCCTCTTGGCTTGAATTGTGGATGTAATTGCAGGTCTCCCTATACCTGTTGCTAATATTCCACAGTATATTTGAAAGCGGTGAGACTCGAACCTATGACTTTGGTCACACTTAGGGTTGCACATAAAGTAGACCGGACCGACCCGGACTGGCCGGTCCGGTCCGGTCCGGTCTGGACCGAATACAATCCGGTCCGGTCTTCGGGTCCACATAAATTGTGACCGGTCTCCGGTCTGGTCCAAGAAAAAAAAATCATCTAAATTTACCTTTAAAAATATAACCGGTCCGGTCCAAACCCGGAAAAAACCGGACCTAAAGGGTCCCGGTCCGGTCCGGGTTCCCACCTAACTGGTCTGGTCTCCGGGTTTGGGAAATGTAGTTGTCTGGTCCGGTTCTGGATCGGTGAACACTCCTAATCACACTAGCTCTGATAGCATGTCAATAAACCATCTCAACTAAAAGTTTTAAGCTGATGGATGGAGACCTTGAAGTCCCAAAATCGTTTTGTACTCTAACAATAAAACTGGATCAACGTAAGATAGGGATGCACGAAGCTTTGGCATGGAAGAAGTCGCATAGGGACTGAGAAACTTGTGGTTAATCGTTGTGTCGCTCATGGACCTTAGTGACTTGTAAAGAAGATAGAATTGTATATAATAGTAGTAATAATAATAGTAGTAATAGTAATAGTAATAATCTACATGGTCAAATTAGCAAAAGATAAAAATTGTTTTTGTGGTACTGTAGCAAACTTCCTCGATAGTTGAGCAACTTTGCATCACTATCATTTTTTCCATGTTTACATTAAGTCATATATAGTGGCTAAGCGACTTTGGCTCAATTTGATGAGACACTCAACGACAGAAAATAAATAAACAAACAAACTACTTTGGTCAGGTAAATTAAGAAAAAACAATTTGGACAAAACTAGTAGTCGTAACTTGTCATTTGCTATTGTGCTGGCCTTTCTTGGTAAACTCTCCTTTATTTTACCTTTAACTTGCTTTGGCAAAAGAGGAAACACAACTGTACCTTGCTCGAGAATTCAAAAATTGCTGATCAGCTAATCCCAAATTCTGGTGGCTACTTTCTAATTGACTCTTAAGGTGACTTTTATTCATAATTAGCTAATATTAACTTGGAACAAAATCTTGCTAACCCAAGGTACTTGCCTTAAATAGTTGATAGTTGATAGTTGATAGTTGATTACATATTATTCAATTCGGCATTTGCCTCCAATAGTTGATAGTTGAAACACATACAAACATCAAGGACATGCATTATGCACATATAATATTGAGTTTTTCTAACATGTGCTCTTAAAGGTACATGTTAATAATTTAATTAGAGAAAGATGAAGAGTAAAGAACGATTAACACCTAAGAGGGGGAGGGGGTGAATTTGGTGTACTTAAAATTTTTCTATACTAAGTTAATTTATAACATGAGTAAGTAGAGACGATGAATTACTTGATAAACTTAATAAGTTGTGTGTTCACAATGCATCGATTACAATTAAGACTTAAACGCGAGAATCATGGAACAAACTCATTATGTCACAGTGAAGCGAACTGATACAAGGAGATTTGAGTATAATTCGAAAACAATTTTGAAGACTTTAACACTTAAAATAATTTTTGCAAATACATAAAAACAAAGCTTTTGAAACGATTTGCAAAGTACTCAATAAATGCTCTTCAAAGTCTTAGCATTAAATGADAAATGAGAGGGCTATTTATAGAAGGTGAAGTGTGTAAAGGAAGTATCCTTAGAATACTTCAACCGTCTATTATCCAAGAGTAGTTACTCATAAACCCATTTAATAATGCTCAAAGGTATAATCAGTTTGTAGGCTCAARAAGAAAATCYRTTTTCAAAGCAAGGAGTGCCTTACACAAGGAGTTATGGGAACCCACAATTTTTCCATAAGTAGAAAAAGTAAAAGACCAATTTTTGGAAATTAAAACAACTTGCAAAAATAAGATTGACATCTTTTACAACTTGATTCTTTTTGCATTTTCAGGTTTATGTAAAGGCATCCTTTGTTGCTGAGAGGCATATTTAAATTTCAAAGCATTTTGTCAAAAGATTTCAAAATTTATTTTTTTCTTCAAAATATCTCTAATTGTTTGTAGCATAAACCACAGTGCAATGCACTGTTGCATGATTTTGCTTTCACTTGAGGAAATGAGAATGTTACACTTATCTTGCTTAATTACAACATTTAACTTCTTGATCATCATCCTTGCTTTATCTTTGAAAGATTGTTGATGGCTTCAATTGCTAATGATAATAACTAAGAAGCAAACATTAAATATCAAGTAAACCTGTCATCATCAAGTAAGTGTTCTAAAAATTCCCCTTAAATAATGGCAAGTTTAAGCAATGTGATTTGTTCCCCCTTAGCCCAAGGTAAGTCAGACATACTTAATTGATTTAAGACAATTAAAACATGATCAAGTCATAAAAGGGTTCAAGAGTACTTAGCTTAAACAGATCGTCTAGTCTAATAGCCAACATAATTAAGGTGAACGTAAGCCTAAGAGTTAAAGGGTGAAACATAGTAAACACATTAATACTTCCCCCTCTTGATGGGCACGGTGATGCAGGACAATGTCAGAAATATACACCACATGCAAAATATTGTTCAACAAAAGTAAAGAGAGATGATGCATAAAAGTTCAATAAGGAAGAAGGGGAAGGTTTTTAATCATCATTTTCAAGTGCCCCGGCAAGGCCTTTCACTTCAGCCATGAGCTCGGAGTTAATTGTTTTGAGTTCAACATTTTCCTCCATGAGTTTGACCACATTAGTAGCTAAGTCAGTCACCATGGTAGTGAGGCGAGCAAGAGCAGTAGTCAGGGTATCAAGCTTGGTGAGAACTGGACCAAGGTTTACGGTACCACCCATTGTGATATTCTCCTTACCCTTCTTTTTAACCCATCAAACAAGTTTAATGTTGTATATCTCCATGTTCATTTAGAGAGCATCCCCGATCCATTTCATCACATAAGCTATCGAAGGAGGGGCTATCCTTGGCAACCAACTTGAGGGCAGAAAAGACAAGGGACAACCAAGGTGCATAAGGGACCACAACATTCCTATCAAATCTTCCTTTCTGAAAATCCGTGGCAAGCTCACTAATTCAATGAAACATGAGATGGGGTAGGTTAATGGGTAGGTGTTGAATAAGATGATAGAGAAGAAGCATATCCAATAAGGAGCAACGACCACGGCTATGGTTACTGGGCAAAATAACCCGAAAGAGTAGGTTGAAGAAGAACCTATGAGGAGCCTTGAGTTCATGAGCATAAACATTTGAGCGACCACCTAGTTCCTTAGGACGAAAGGTGCGAATGACATTGGTGGAGGTAACTTCATCTATACCGCCCCAATTTTCCTTTGGATAGGTGGTTAATCCAACAACAGAGATCCCAAGGTGATGGGAAAGTTGGTCAGTGGTAAGAACCATGGGCTTTTGGTTAATAAAGGCGGACAATGTGTCAGATGCAACATCAACCTCCACTGTTGCATAGAATTGAATGACCTCGGATAAGTACACATGACAATACTGTTAGGAATCATATACCTCTAATTAGACTCATCTAATTCATTTTATAAATTACTCTTAATTTATACTCATAGATCTAGTTGCATGCATGAATT
>VHZZ01006643.1:10635-26342 GCA_009801015.1 Silene noctiflora | reverse complement strand
TGACTTATAAAATAATCATCTCTCACGTATTCTTATTTTGAGTTTTACAATGATACTTAAATCATGTGACCGCACTATTGTTGAGGACACTTACTTCAACAAATACTTGTCGAGGAGGTCCATCCAACCCTGTGTAGCAATAGCATCCTTACAGAACTTGAATGCAAGGGAGGTTTTATACCAGAAGATCTTATAACGACGACCACTGTTGAAACCATAATTGAGCATCCCAATGCATGCCTTGAGAACATCTTCCGGTAACTCAAGAGTATTGAGATAGGCAAGGGCTTGATTTTTGTAGGCCTCAGAATAGGATGTGAGAACAAGATCCATGGAAGTGGTCGAGTTTCCCTTTTGCGCACCATCATCATCACTGTTATCTTCCACAATGACGGGTTCATCAATCACCGTGCTTCTCTTCTTTCGTGGATATCGAGACCGAGTAGCCCCTTTTGAGCTTAATGATCTCTTTCTTTTCTTCGTGACAAGCTTGGAGATCGGTGAATCGTCACCAAAGAGGTCTGACATTTTCTCCTAGGTTTTGATTGAAAATAGTGGGTCAAGCCAATCATCGAACACTTCATCTGCATTGTTCAAATTTGTATCGCCATCCACTTCATCATCTCCCTCATTCTGGTTTTCCTCACTTTCCGTCTCTCCATGCTTTTTCTCACTGGACACATGCAAGTCTTCACTTATTTTTCTGTACTTTCTTTCCCAATTTCATCCTCTTTTTCATTTTCTTTTTCATTTTCATTTTCTTTTTCTTTTTCATTTTTTTCATTTTCATTTTCCTTTTTATTTTCTTTTTCAGACTGTTCTTCCTCGTCTCCCTCATTCTGTTTTTCCTCACCTTTTTTCTCAGAGTTTGCGTTTTCTTTTAAATTTTACTTTCCTTCTCAAGTTCCCTTTTTTCTCTCTGAGAACTTCCTTGTCAGTTGGTATTGTCGCATTAGGAACTTCATTCCCCCTTTCTTTCTCAGTTGATACTTCAGTCTCCTTTTTAGCAGAAATAATTTCATTGCCTTTGTCAGTTAGTGCATCTTCATCAGTGTCGTGATCAACACTGGCATCCAACATCATGGACAGAGCATGACTCTTCCTCAAGCCACCACGGCTGCCCCTTCCTCTGCCACAACCTCGTAATGGAGCATATCTCTTGGTGCGTTTGAAGGTGTTAGGTTTGGCAAGAGCAGTTTCTTTGGACTGTGTTACATCGGTATTTTTAGGGAATTGTGTGGAGGAAGCCATTTTCTTTTGGGCAATTATTTTGGGATCAAGGAATTTCGTAAACTGAGAAGCTCACTACTGATTCCTCTTTTTGGAGCCATTGATCTTATTTTGTGGCGGTTTTGGTTGAGTGGAAAGTTTAGTAGGTTAGTTTTTGAAAATTTTTAAATGAGGAAAATGAATGTGGTGGTTAATGTTTGGTGGTTAAAGATTATGGCCGGTTAAAGATGAGAGGATATTAAGGAGGGTAGTTGAGTAAGTGTGTGGGTAAATGTGAGGAGAGAGGTAAAAAGGTGATGGATATGAGTGATGTGACAATGCAAGTTTTGAGTGGCTCAATGTTCAAACCTTACGCATCATTTGTTTACATTTTGGCGTGCCAACATTTTGCATGCAATAAGAATTTTATTTGACAAAGTTTAACATGCACAGTCTTTCTTTAGCCAATTCATTGAGAGAAATAACTTAACATGAGCTACATAACACCTAATAAACCAATTTCCAACCGAAGTTTTACAAATTGTTCTTTTTCCAACAGTTTTGTAAATATGTCGGCTATTTGATCTTCGGTTCTACAAAAACTAAGATTAACATTACCTTTTTCAACTTGATCACATAAAAAATGATGCCTTATGTCAATATGTTTTGTCTTAGAATGTTGTATAGGGTTCTTCGAAATGTTAATGGCACTAGCGTTATCACAAAACATTTGAGTAGTGTGAAAGATAATACCATAGTCATGCAATTGTTGTCGAACCCATAGGATTTGTGGGCAACAATGAGCCGTACTCACATATTCACTTTCCGCTGTGGATAAAGCAACGGTATTTTGCTTCATTGGATCCCAAGAAATAAGACAAGGTCCCATAAATGTAGCTATACCCGAGGTGCTTTTTCGATCCAACGAGCAACCTGCAAAATCCGCATTGGAAAATCCTACAAGATCAAGATCATAATAAGATGGATACCAAAGATATAGATTTTGAGTTCCAATCAAATACCTAAAAATTTTTTTGACCGCTTTGAAATGTGATTCCTTTGGATTTGATTGGAAGATAGCACACAAACATACACTAAATTGAATGTCGGGTCGACTAGCGGTTAAGCAAAGTAATGAACCGATCATACCTCGATACACAGTTTCACTAACACTCTTACCATGTTCATCTTGGTCAAGTTTGAGGCTAGCAACCATAGGCGTAGCATAAGGTTTAGCATTAGTCAACCCAAACTTACACAACATTTCTTTTAAGTGCTTTTGTTGATGGATTATGGTTCCTTCCTTACTTTGTTTTATTTGAAGACCAAGGAAGAATCCTAACTCTCCCACCATACCCATTTCAAATTTAGATTTCATTAGATCAGAAAAGTACTTATGAAGAACATCATTTGTTGCGCCAAAGATAATGTCATCGACATATACTTGCACAAGCAACATTTCCTCGCACTGTGACTTGATAAACAATGTTTTATCGACCGAACCACTTAACAAACCATTTTCTAACAGAAACTTCGACAACCTATCATACCAGGCTCTTGGAGCCTGTTTTAAACCATAAAGTGCTTTGTCAAGTTTGAAAACGTGAATGGGAAATTCATTATTTATGAAAATCATAAAGCCCGGTGGTTGTTCGACAAAAACTTCTTCTTCAAGATATCCATTTAAGAAAGCGGTTTTGATATCCATTTGAAAACGTTTTATGCCAATGTGAGATGCAAAAGCTATAAGCATGCGTATGGCTTCAAGCCTAGCTACCGGTTCAAAGGTTTCATCGTAATCAATTCCCTCTTGTTGGTTAAAACCTTGCACCACTAGTCTAGCTTTGTTCCTTTTGATTTCTCCAACATCATCAAGCTTATTGCGAAAGTCCCACTTCGTACCAATTATAGTACGCATGTTTCTCTTAAATTGTTCTAATTCTTCTTGCATTGCACTTACCCAAAATTCATCCTCAAGGGCCGTCTTAACATGGGTTGGTTCCATTTGTGAGAGAAATACATGGAATGCACAAAAGTTTTGGAGTGATGATCTGGTTTTGATTCTAGAGGTTAGGTCACTAGTTAGGTTAGAAAGAGGATAAGAGCTTTGATGTTTCCATTTCTTTGGAATGAGAGTATTGGAGTTGTTTTCTTGTTCTGATGTCACAATGGATATCACTGTTACATCAAGTGTGGCTTGTAGATTTGATTGAGGACAGGTTTCAAACTGGGTGAGTTGTTCACTGATGTTCTCATTTTCCTTAGATGAACCAACACCATCATGAGTTGAGGAAGTGTTAGTTCCCCCAGAGCTTTGCCCAACTTCATCATGCAATAATGGTTCCAACTGTTGCTCATCCTCAATGATCACCTCGTCCATTTCATGCCTAATCATTCCAATCTCGAAGTCATCATCATACTCTTCTTTATCAGCCTGTTCGTTAGATACAAAAAGACTAGTTTCATCAAATATGATGTGAAAACTTTCTTCCATTTTCATAGTCCTCTTGTTGTATACTTTGTAAGCTTTACTATGGTCGGAATACCCAATAAAGACACCTTCATCACTACGAGCATCAAATTTACCTAGGTTGTCTTTACCATTGTTGTGAACAAAGCATTTAATACCGAAGTATTTTAGATGTGAGATGTTTGGTTTTATGCCACATAGTAATTCATAAGGGGTTTTATCAATGATTTTTGTTATCATGACACGATTGTAAATGTAGCAAGATGTGTTTACGGCTTCAGCCCAAAAGTTCCTAGGCACATTAGAGCTAATGAGCATGGTCCTAGCCATGTTTTCAAGTGTTCTATTCATCCGCTCTACGACTCCATTTTGTTGAGGAGTCGTAGTAGCTGAAAAATTATGACTAACACCATACTCATTGCAATAGTCCTCAAATGAAGAATTTTCAAATTCGGTTCCATGGTCGGATCTCAAGGAGATTATTTTCAAACCAAATTTGTTTTGGACCTTTTTTACCCAAATTAAAAATTTATCAAATGTTTGATCTTTGGAACTTAGAAATAGTAGCCATACATATCTTGAAAAATCATCTACAATAACACAAATGTAACAACTTCCACCTTGCTTATGATGCGCATGGGACCACACAAATCAATATGAATGAGTTCAAGAGGTTGTGAAGTGCTAACCACCTTTTTGGATTTGAAGGAACATTTAACTTGTTTTCCCTTAACACAATCACCACAAAATGATTTGAACTTGAATTTTATGTTAGGAATGCCATCAACTAGATTGAGTTTCTTGAGGGTGTTTAGTGTTTTGGCATTAACATGACTTAGTCTCTTATGTCAAATCCAAGGGTCATTATTGTGAACACTCACGCATGATAAAATTTGACCGGACAATGAACAAAGATTAGTCATGTAAACATCTTTAACACGCCTTGCCTCAAGAATGATTTCTCTATTTTCTCCATCAATTATGTTACATTTACTAGCATGAAATTCAACAATGTTTCCACGATCACATAGTTGTGAGATGCTTAAGAGATTGTGTTTCAAACCTTTGACAAGCAACACTTTGTCGACACATAGTGACTTTGACTTACCAACTTTTCCAATACCAACAATTTCACCTCGTTTGTTGTCACCAAAATTCACGATGCCACCATTGTAGGCTTCTAATGAGAGGAATTGGGTTTCATCTTCCTTCATGTAACGAGAGCATCCACTGTCCAAGTACCAATTGCTGCTGACTCCCTTTAATGCCTATAAAAGATCAAACAATTACTTTAGGAACCCAAACTTTTGACAACAATTTTGTCGACCTCCTTTTTGACGATTTCCTTTTTTACCCAAACACGTTTAGCCTCTTTAGTGTTCTTTTCTAGGTCAAGGACTCTCTTTTCACATCCATTAAACTCATGGCCAGTTTTCCCACATTAGTTACAAACTATATACTCAGGAAGGCCAGCATACTTTCTCCTTCGATAATCAGTCTTGCTTGGATTATGGTTTCGAATGCAACAGTGAGTGTTACAGTTACGCTTGAAACCAAGTCCGGCATTCTTTTCAAGTCTTTCATAATCTTGTGATTGTTTAACAGAAATTCCAAGACTTTTTGACTTCCTTCCCATTTTAGATAAAATGCTTTAGCCTCATCTAATTCTTTAGTCAATGATTCAATTTTAGTTAGATAGTCAAGATTTAACCTACCTACTTTGTCAAAAGCTTGTTTAGCATGACTTGCTTCGTCACTTAGCAATAGGGAAATTTTTTCAAGTTTCTTGTTATCATGTTGACATGAGGTGAGGTCAAAAAGCAATGAGTCACGTTCTTTGGTTAAAGAAGGCACACGTTTAGTGAGAGACACAATTTCTTCATTAGACTCATATGTCACGGTGTCTGTCTCTGTGGCATGAGACTTTTCAGTCTTTTTAGTCAAAATCAGATTCCGCTTTCGAAGCTTTCTAACTTCTTGTTCAAGACTCAAGGATTTATATGAAGTGCTAGGTTGATTAGCCTCATTTAGACATTCTTTCAAATTGAAATTTTCTTCTGCTATGTCCTCAATTTCACTTTCCATTACTTCTAACTTATTATTTTGGAAACGACACTTATCAATGAATTGGTCTAAAAGAAGACAGACTTTTTCTTTGGAAAAAAATCGAACCTTTTTCTTGATGTTATTTACCTCATCATGTGATTCTAAATCTGAGTTGACTGAATGTGCCATAAGACATTTGATACTTTTTTTTTTGTGATTTTGATGCGTTGTTTGAAAAACTTGAAGAGATGTACAGCTTGGCGTCTAATTCTTCCTCAAGGACCTCGTTCTCCTCAGAATAAGACAAGCCCAAATGGCTGTCATTACCTTGCTTTTTTAATCTCGTTTGACAAAGTCACTTTTTCCCATAGATTTAATGTCGTCCCACTTTGGGCATTCTTTAATTTGATAACCTTTGTCACCACACATGAAGCAGCCAATAGTGGAACTAGATCTTTTCTTAGGAAAGCGACGTTTGCTAACATTGTTGTTGAACCTTATGATTTCGACCATTTATCATGCCTACAATGTTTTTGGTGAACATTGCAAACTCGTCATCTCCATCTTCCTAATCACTTGAGAGACCATTGAGAGCAAGTCTTTTCCCTTTTGAGCTTTCACCCGAGCGATTTATGAGTGTAAACTCATGAGCCATGAGTGAGCCCATTAGTTCATTAAGGGGTAGCTTAGATAGGTCATTTGCCTCCTCAATAGCYGTAACCTTCGGTTGCCATTTYTCAGTGAGACTRCGAAGGATTTTACGGACTAGGTCCTCGGGCTCGAAAGCCCTACCTAGACTTTTAAGGTCATTGACAATACTAGAAAAACGAGAAGACAAACTATTAATAGTCTCATCTCTTGTCATGTTAAACATTTCATATTGTTGAATGAGAAGATCGACACGATATTTCTTAACTTGTGACGTTCCTTCATAAGCAAAGCTTAGGGTGTCTCAAATTTCTTTGCCGAAGTATACCCGAGATCCGGTTAATCTCTTGTTCACCAATGCCATATCGAAGAATGGACATGGCTTTAGAGTTCTTTTCAACCTTTCTATAGTCTCTTTCGACATACTTATCCTCGCGTTTTGGGGAACTAGTGCCATCAGCATTAGTGACCATGATAGCAAGGGGACCATTTTGAATGATTAGCCAACATTCATAGTCAGCACCTTTGACATAGTGCTCCATGCGATGTTTCCACCATGCATAATTTTTACCCTTAAAGATGGGATACTTGGTGTGTTTTGAATTGTCCATAACTATAGGATCAACTCTTTGGATTTAACCAATATCAAGAGCACGAGTCTCTGATACCAATTGAAGAGTTAAAAACGATTAACACCTAAGAGGGGGAGGAAGGTGAATTAGGTGTACTTTTAAAAATTTTCTACTGCACTAAGTTAATTTATAACATGAGTAAGTAGAGACGATGAATTACTTGATAAACTTAATAAATTGTATGTTCACGAGAGTGCAAGGAAACAATGTCACAATGCAAGTGACTGTGACATTGAGCAGGTTTGGTGAAATATTGAACTTAACGATGGATAAGTAGAACGTAAAATTAAATAAACAAACAAAGCGATGTTTTAAAAATTGGTTCAGCCCCTACTCCGGAGCCTACGTCCAACCGTTATTTTATTGCTTGTTTAGAAATTTACTCATACAACTAAACCCTTACAATAAAATACTCTCCAACCAACCCCGATTGCGACTCAAACTTAAGGCTACTCCGCTTCAAGAGTTTATGGGCTCTATCTCATAGGTTTACAGAGTCAGAATCTCAGTGGTTCACTTAAGAACATGCAGATTACAATTAAGACTTAAACGCGAGAATCATGGAACAAACTCATTATGTCATAATGCAGCGAACTGATACAAGGAGATTTGAGTGTAATTCTAAAATAGTTTTGAAGACTTTAAGACTTAAAATAGTTTTTGCAAATACATAAAAACAAAGCTTTTGAAACGATTTGCAAAGTACTCAATTAATGCTCTTCAAAGTCTTAGCATTAAATGAGAAATGAGAGGGCTATTTATAGAAGGTGAAGTGTATAAATGAAGTATCCTTAGAATACTTCAACCGTCTATTATCCAAGAGTAGTTACTCATAAACCCATTTAATAATGCTCAAAGGTATAATCAGTTTGTAGGCTCAAGAAGAAAATCCGTTTTCAAAGCAAGGAGTGCCTTACACAAGGAGTTATGGGAACTCACAATTTTTCCATAAGTAAAAAAAAGTAAAAGACCAATTTTTGGAAATGAAAACAACTTGCAAAAATAAGATTGACATCTTTTAGAACTTGATTCTTTTTGCATTTTCAGGTTTGTGTAAAGACATCCTTTGTTGATGAGAGGCCTATTTAAAATTTAAAGCATTTTGTCAAAAGATTTAGAAATTTATTTTTTTCTTTAAAATATCTCCAATTGTTTGTATCAGAAAACACAGTGCAATGCACTGTTGCATGTTTTTTCTTTCACTTGAGGAAATGAGAATGTTACACTTATCTTGCTTACAACATTTGACTTAGGCTAGATTTGGCTTCATCTTGATCATCATCCTTGCTTTATCTTTGAAAGTTTGTTGATGGCTTTAATTGCTAAAGATAATAACTAAGAAGCAAACATTAAATATCAAGTAAACTTGTCATCATCAACTAAGTGTTCTAACAAAAGATTTTTAAGATTATTTCACTAATTTTGATGAATATGCGTTTCAATTCTAATTTTTTATGATATATTTTCAACAATCTTTCCCTAGTTATAAAATCCGATATTAAAATCATTGATTTGTTTTTCAAATATGACATTTAACTTTCAAATATGCTCCATACATATTAGAATCATTGATTTGTTTTGCCCACTATCAATTCCATTATTGACATTATAATATATTCCATTCTTTAACAAAATGGAATATATATTTGCAGCATAATTTTATATTGTGGATCTCTAAAAAAGGAACTAAAAGTAACTCAGGATTTTTTCTTTTTTCAAAATAGGGTAATTTAATAGACTATTTCTCGCTTTAAGGTCGGTTTCAAACTATAAAACGAGAAATATTTTGCTAAATAACCCTACTTTGAAAACAAAATCGGAATTCACTATTGGTGAGATTTTATTTATCATAGTTTGTTATTAATTTTTAATTTGATTGTTATATTAAAATTGTGTTTGGGTTAAAACTTCCAGTCCAGATCACCTGTCTTATAATCTTGTCCCATTTCCTGTCCTATCCACCAAAAACTGACATGTGGAAAAAAGTAAAATAAAAAGAAAACAAGTCACGTGCTACAACAAAAGCTCTAATATTGAATGAACTTTAGTTTAACTATATATAGTTCAACTAAAGTTCAATTCGCGTGAATTGAATGAACACGTCTCTGATATTATTATAGACAGGGAGTGGGACAAGACAATAGTTCAACTAAAGTTCAATATATAGTTCAACTAAAGTTCAATATATAGTTCTTTTTGTTCAGCATACTTTAATTTAGTCATGGAGAGTTCCTCTAAAGTTCAATATATAGTTCAACTAAAACTACAAGAATTCTACTCTCGGGCTACTATAATCAGCTACAGTAAAATACAGTCGTCATTTGGCGACTAAGAATAAATTCGGGTGACTGATGACCGTCGCCAAATTGGTGAATACTTTACAACCGTACAATAATTGAGCTGGTGACCGATTATTTAAATCTAACGACCAACTTTAGTCGCCATTTTGGCGACCGCTGTAATTCCGTCGCCAATTTCCATCACCAGACCCTATTAAACACGGGCTCCTCATCTCTTTCTTACTTTACCAAAACTCAAAAAAAAAATGGAAAGAAAGGCGACGACGCATACAACAACCACCACTGCTCCGCCCCACCGACGAAAACCAACCACCACCTTCAACTACCACTACCACCACCACACGGGTTCCAACGACATCATAGTCCGACTACCACTACCCAATTCAGTTCTTATTGTTTAAAGGTTTTTCTTTTGTTTTTTATTTCAATTTCTTTGATTTAATTTTGTTTTATTTGTTTACAATATGATTATAGTTAGTATTAGGTTCATTTTTAGTGTTGTTAATATATGTTAATATTAATTTAGTTATTATTAGCATTGTTAGTATATGTTAATTTTAGTGTAGTTTTTGATTCGTTTGTTTAATTTGGTATTGTAATTAGGATTTTTTTTTATTTTTTTTTATGTTGAATGATGTTTAATTATACTTATGTGATTCTTACTAGGTTTTTAATTGTTAATTGATTTTTTTGTCAAAAACTACCTTATATTTAGAGGTATTTGTAAAAAGACTACCTTGTATTATTTTTCTTGTTTTATACTATCTTTGTTTTCTCCATTTTTTGTCAAAAACTACCTATGCTAAAATTATGACGATATTTGGTTGATTTAGCGATATTAACCTATTTCACATGACTCTGTCTACATCTAACAACAATAATCAACTGCGTCCAAACCACAATTTAACTTTATGTAAGTAAAATTTATGTTTTCACATTTCGATAATAACTATGAACATCTACTAACATTAAGCATAAGTACATCATGACTTCCCAAAATCAGGCCTAGGCAAGATTAAAGCATAAAAGTGTCATGTAAGATAGGTTACAGCCAAGAATTAGAGCAAATTTGTCTAGACTCTTAGCGTAGGTAGTTATTGACCAAAAATAAATAAAACAAAGGTAGTTGAAAACAAAAATAATAATATAAGGTAGTATTTTTACAAATACCCATAAATATAAGGTAGTTTTTGACAAAAAAAACCCTTGTTAAGTAGTTAGGGTTTGTATAAATTGATAGTTATGGTGAACATGAATTGGGGGTTTTTGTAAAATTGTTAATATATTATGTGGATTGGGGTTGTAATTGATAATGTGTAACACCCCTGTTTCAGCAGAAGCCTTAACTAGACATTTCTGATTAAACGAAGTTGTTTCCATCTCAGTTTCCCGAGGTAAATCAATATCAAATAAACTTCAAAGTACTTTATTATGTGTAAGTTAAGTCGTATTATGTGTGAGACCGACGCAATTTGTAGAAAACAAACCAATAGGCCAAGTGTGGGCTTGTGTAATCAAGTTAAGCCGAGTCGGTATATATAAACCAAATTTTCACCAACCAAAACCCTATTTGTCATTTTTCCACACAAAACAAAAAAAAAGCAAGTGTAATCTTTATCATCTTTAAATCGTTCTTTATCAAGTTAAGGAGGGAGGCGGTACACGAGTATAGCAAGGGCTAGGGCGCGCATTTTTCCGAGTTTTCTCACTCATTTTTCATCCCCGTGTTTGTAAGTGTAATCTTTATCATCTTTAAATCGTTCTTACACAATTTTTACGCAATTTCATAAAAGTGCCTCAAACCCAAATTTTGTATATTCATGATAATTTGGGGGTTATGTTTGATTAATTTATATAATATATTTTTAATGGTTGTGTAACGATCTTAGACTAAGGGTGACTCGGGTTTTGGTGGGTGTTGTCATGTTTGGCGGAGTAGGCCGCGTTTTATGCTGTAAGCCGAATCATGACCGACCGCCTTGAGGGCGAGTGGTTTGTGGCTTAACCGTGGCCTAGGCTATGTGTACGGTCACGCGCTAGGTCACGTTATGTCGTAATATAGCGTAAAATTATTTAGTAGCGATATTTATGTGAAATGTTATTTATTAGGCACCGAGTTCATACAGGAGCGGTTTTAAGAGCTTTCGGTATTTTTGCTGCGACGATCTTAAGCAGAGGTAGGATTCTGTCCTACTCACTTATGTTATTTATTTTATAGCTACGCCATTTTATTATTTCTATGTGTACTGCGAAGTAAGAAAGCTTTGCGAAATGTTATCTTGTGAGACCGTCACGTGCTGAGTTAATATTTATTTTTGAGCTCCGTAATTATTTATATTGCCTTGATGATGATGTTGGTTGTCGCGAGGTAACACGAATATGAATTATATGTGGGTGAGCCAGGCACAGCTGCGGTTGTGGGCCTGATGATTTAGTAGGTCTGGCACGTGGAATTCGAAGCGACGTGGTCTAGCAGACGGCGATGCGGTGCCGTGAGTGAATTGTAAGACGAAAGGCGTGTGTGTCATGGTTGGCCATGTGTGTAGCACGGAAGGCTGCAGTCGTTTCTCGTTAGTTTTTTACATTCTGTCTTAACCCATGTCTTATTTAATTAGTCACTCGTACGCTTTATATATATTTAACATAAGCTAACCATGTGCTGTTTATTATTCTTGTCACCTGTTTTCGGGGTGGCATGTGTCGATCCATTTAATGATTTTCGCTTGAATGGGGAGTAGGTAATAAAGCAGGTTTAGACGGTTGAAGTTATGTGATGATGCTGTGCTTGGATGCTGGGAGGGATGACGAACCATCATGTCTAGAGAGTCTCACCTAGCGGTCTAGTCGGGCAGTTGTTTTATTTTAAGTTGGTTTGAACACTTTTACGTTTTGACTTGTAATCGCTAGACGAGATCTAAATCTTTATTTAATAAAGTACTTGGAAGTTTATTTGATATTCATTTACCACAAGAAATTGAGATGGTATCGGCTTCATTTAATCGGAAATATCTAGTTAAGGCTTCTGGTTAAACGAGGGTGTTACAAAGTGGTATCAGAGCAGCCCTGCGATCGTGGGGTAGTGAGCATGTGGTCAGGAGTACCCGGTTCACCCACCTAGCGGGGGAGGATTCTGGGTTTGGCTACGGTCAACTCTAAGGCACAACGAGGACGTTATGTTTTTTAAGTTGGGTAGTTTGTAACACCCCAAGAGATTGAGAGGAAAGTTGTCCTACATCGAGAAAGTAAGGAGCTTATGAGATGTTTATAAAGAATTCCACCCACCACTTAGTAACAAGGCCTTGTGCTTTTGGGTTTAAGTGAGGACAACTAACGGGCCCAAAGGTACATATCCCATATTATTGGGGTTGTGTTACGACGGTGGCGGGTCGGGTTGTTATATAATGTATTGGTGATTTTGATGATGGTAGTATTGTTGAATTTAGCTCAGTAAGTTAGTATATTTTTAGATAATATTGTAAAATTAAAGTTAAAATAATGTAAGTATTGTAGAACTTAGTAAATTAGTATAATGTTAGTATAATTTAGTAGTGTATAATGTTAATATTGTTAAGGTAGTAGATTAGTATAATGTTAAAAATTGTTGTTTGGAATATTTTTTAGATTAAAATGAAGAGATCAGAACGCAAATGTATGTACGAAGATAGAGTAGATAAGAAGAAACGTCCTACCGGTAGATTTGTAAAGGGGGTTCTTGAGTTTATTGAATTTGGTAAACAACAAGATGAATGTGATTTGGTAGAAAATAGACTTAGGTGTCCTTGTACTAAACGCAAAAATTTGAAATATTTACATACAGGGTTGAGGTAAAAGAACATCTTTATACAAATAGGTTTTGTCCAAATTATTATAATTGGATTTGTCACGGATAACCATATTCTCCAATTATCGAACAACCTCAAATCAAACAAAATGAGAACCCATATAGAGATATGGTATTTGATGCTTTGGAGTTTACTACTTTTAATAATGACAACCACGAACCTATGTTTGAACAAGAACCACACCCACAAGGAAAATCCTTTTTTGAAATGTTAAAGCTTTCAGAAAAACCCTTATATGATGGGTGAAGAATGTCATTGTTACAAGCCGCCTCTAGGATAGTACCATTAAAATGTGAGTTTAATATGCCATTTAATGTCGTTGATGGTATTGCTTCTTTTCTTGAGGACGCGATCCCCGATAATAACGTCATGACCCGAAGTTTCTACAATACCAAAAAGTAGTTAAAGGTCTTCAACTTCCGTATCAAAAGATTGATGCATGTCCCGAATGATGTATGCTCTTTTGGAAAGATGATGCTTTGCTTGACAAGTGCAAGAAATGTCAAAGAAATATATATGAGACAAGTGAGAGAGATATTGTTTAGAAGGGGAAAAAAAGGCAAGCAGGGTAATAAGTGGGGTCAAAAGAGTAGTATGCAGGAGGAGCAAGAGGAGACCGAGGTTCACTCGACGAGTCTACTGAGGAGGAGGAGACGACGGCTGAGCAGGGGATCTCGATCACATACACTGAGTATAATAAGATGGTACTTGACATGAAGAGCCTTTGGTAAGATCTTCTCAACATTTATTTTAATTGATAATTGACTTTTTTTAATATAAATACGTACTTAACCTAATTAATTTCAGGTTTAAATCTAAAACTGTGATCTAGGGGAGTAAAAGCTAGTACTCAGTAGAACATGACTAAGGGTCTTACTTGTTGGTCAAAAGCGAGCGAAGAAGATAAGGAGGGATGGTTCAATAAATTCCGAGTATGTTTACTTGTTTGCTTTTATTTAAAAACTATGAGAAAATACAAGAGAATTTGAGAGAAAATTGGATTCTAATGTGATGCTAAGTCGAGGTTTAAGGCTCTCCTTATATAGGAATTTCCAAGTGAAACGTAAGGAGCAAAAGGNAGAAAATTGGATTCTAATGTGATGCTAAGTCGAGGTTTAAGGCTCTCCTTATATAGGAATTTCCAAGTGAAACGTAAGGAGCAAAAGGGATCCAAAATCACACGTCCCCGATCGGGGACAGGCCACCCCGATCGGGGTTGGACGTATCCGGCTATATGGCTTTTAATGCCATGTTTAATGCTCTATGATATCCTATTCTAGCCTTATTTCTCCTTAAATCTCCGACTTATGACCCTTGTGTGGAATCAAATGTGGAAGCCTATTTTGGATTTTCCACATTACTTCTTGGATTTCCTCTTTGGGCCTTTACTTCTCATTTGTTTACACTTTGCCATGTACTTGCATTTTGGGCCATTTCTTCATCATTTGATCATTTCTTTCAACTCTTGAGCTTGCATGGCCATGCATGATCCAATCCAATTTTCACTTAGCTTTGTGATCTCGATATTTGCTCTTTTTGACGGGAATTAGCTAAGAAAAGCTATATTTCCTACAAAATACGTTAAACGCAAGCAAAACAAGTAGAACATGAGATTAGCTTAAATAAACACTAATAAAAGTGCAAATAGCATGTAAAACCGAGCTAAAATATGGGGTAAAATCGTATATAAAATAGACTTATCAAACTCCCCCAAGCTAAACCCTTGCTTATCCTCAAGCAAGCATAAGAAATTGGACGACTCAACAAATGTAAAATCCCGAAACAACTAAAAGCATTATGGTTAAAAACCCGAGACAACATGGGCAAGGGATTAAGCATTAACATAGTTGAGTTTTATATGACGGCGTAAAGTAAATGACTTCAAATGAACTTTTAAGCTCTTGCATGATCTTTTAAACTTCGGACTCTCTCGATGCACTCAAACTCGATTATATGTATAAGGACCTTTTTATGTGAGTAACACTCACCTATCCTCGACTCATGAGAGTGTGACCGCAATCTAATATGGTATCATTTCAAATCCATAAGCTAAAGCAATCAAGAATGTAATCGTGAAAACAAGAAGCCAAAGGTAGAAGAAGGCATATATGTGATGGGTAAGAAAGGGAACAAATTCATTATAGTAAGTGGAGCTAAGTTAAGCTAACAACTAACCATTGTGTAAGGATGCTCAATCCCAAAATAAACCCATTATTTAGAAGTCAATTAATTGCATTTTGACTTCTTTTTTATTTCAAAACATAAGTTAACTCCCCAAATGATATGAAATAAAAATATGGGAGTTACTTGATCTTTTCTTCTTCCTTTTCATTTCATCTTCATTTTGTGCTTCTTTTGTTCTCATTTTTCTTTCTTTCTTTTCTTTACATCTTTTCATGCATGTATTCATTTTTCTCGATTTTTTCTTTTCTTTCACAACCAAGCTCACATTGAGTCAAACGTTTTTTGAAATACTTCCCAAATGAGCACCCAATACACATGTAAAAGTCACTAGCTTAACAAGGTAGGCAATATATATGTAGCTAGATAAAATGTGAAG
>VHZZ01006638.1:26528-50612 GCA_009801015.1 Silene noctiflora | reverse complement strand
CTTATTAGTATCTCTAACAACTATAATTGATCCTTCCGTGTAAAAAATTGAAATTTAACATCCCCGTGAATTTTCACGGGTGTTACACTAGTTAATAATAATTACCAAAACCCAATGTCATTAAATCCATCAAAATCCAAACTCTCACTACACTAACTGATCGCACACTCCACACTCCCCCTTCCCCTTCCCTCAACCAGGTGGTTTCCATGGATAGAGACACAATGCTGGAGCGCGTACACTCAACGCGCCGTCCTACACTCCCCGGAGACGACGAAAACAACGAAGAAGGTGACGAGTCCAAGACTAAAAAAACTATCCCAATTACCACGCGCTTCCTCAACTTCGTTTCACGCAACTCCCTCCTTTGGCCTTTTCTTGCACTCGCTTTTCTCGCCGTTGTATTCTTCTCTTCTGTCGTGTTCTACACGCGCACCCTTGTTTGTGTCGGCTCCGCTCCTTCTTCCTTTGATCCTCACTCCCGTTTCGGCTTTTTCGGGTTTGATGGCCTTGAATCTGATTTCGGATCCCTTGGTGTTCCCTGGTGTAAGCTCGCTTTTCTTTCATCTGTATACATTCTCCCCGTTCCCATCATTTGTTTACAATTGATATTAAAATTGTGAAAATTTGGATGTGATTTTGGTGTTCTTGATCTGGGTTTTGCTTTTTTTAATTTGGGTGTTCTTTATTTTGCTAAAGATAGCGACTTTTTTGGTGTTTTATGCTTATGGATTAGCTTCTGCAGTGGAGGAACTTAGTTATGTCGAGACGGCCCCGGCCCCCTTTGATCATTTAAGTCCATATACATTTCAGTGAGAAATGATCACTCTGTCCTCCTTGGCTAGGTAGTTGAGTGTAAGTATCCACACACGAGATTAAGTGTTCAAATCTTGGCCTCATTTGTAATTTGAATTCCGCCTCTGAGCTTGTGTGATTGGATTTTGTAGCTGTCAATAGTAATAGAAGCCTAATGTACAAGTTAGCTCAATCAGTCAGTCTTAAATGCAGACCGGTGATAGTTATCCGTCTATGTTTATGGATGTACTGCAACAGATGAGCAAGAAAGGAAAAGGGATAACATTTTGAGTGTTGACGTAAATGGTAAATTATATTGATGTATGAATTTGAGTGTTTAGAAATTTTGAGGAAATAGTTGGGTTTTTTTGGGGCTGTTGTTTTTTTCTGCTTGGAATTTTTTACGCTGGCAACTTAAATTTCTAGGTAGACAGATTAGAGTAGATTTTCTTATGCATTTCGTGGGAAGGAAACCATTAATTTTCCCGTCTATCATTCCATGTTCCTTAGACCATTTCCCTGTTGATGGTGAAATTTTGTTTTGACAAAAGTTTCAAGTCTCGTCTAAAAGCTGTTCTAACTTCTAATCAATTGCTTGGATGAAGGGAATTGGAGGGAAATGAAGGGATGTAATTTCCTATATATGCTGCACTTACAGAGCCGTTGAGGCACGTGTGATTTCGTATTCTTTATGCTCATAATTGCTACTCCCTCCACTCAAATAGGTTGTTACATTTTACAAAATTTCCCTCCTTTGTTGAAAAATGTAAACAACCTAATGGAATGGAGGGGATAGAATAGTAAATAGATTAGCTTGTGAGATCTTTGTGATGATCTGTGATTAGATTTACTCTCAATGGTATTTGAAACCTAATGTACATGGTAGCTTGTTCAGTCTGTGTGAAAGGATAGTGTTTTTTTTTATGGCAACTAATGAACAAAAAGAAAAAAGGGATAGTATTTTATGTGAATTGGCGGCGTGATTCGTACGTAAATGGGAAATTCTTGGGTAGCATGAATTTGAGTGTTTCTTCATGGTCCGGCTCATGGTTCATTGGCAGAGTTCTAGCTACCGATATGATCCGTGATTACTGATAGTCTCATAGCTTTTTGCTCATTTTAGCTTTTCATGTTGTGCTGATTTATCTCAAAATACATATCCTTAGTCATGCTGAGAAAATTGTGTTTTTTTTTTCCTGCACTAGGCTGGCAATTGGCATAGTGCAAAACATGCTTCTAATGTCTAGCAAAATTCTCCGCCTGAGGTTTTTTTAATCAGCTTATTTAGCTGAGTGGAATTTTATCCATTCTAAGGAAAGGAAACCATATTTTTCATACCACTCACTCATTTTCTAGTAGATTGATTTGGTGACAAAATATTCTGGTCCTTTTAGTCTAGAAGTCTACACCAGTTTAATTGTTCTTGTTGGCAAAAGGCAGATCGAAACATGGTAAAAGTGTGGAATGGACATCCAAGGATCTCATCAGTGGCTTAGAAGAGTTTATACCCTTGTATGAAAATCGACCGATTAAAAACAATATGTTTGGCATGGGATTTGATCATAGTTTTGGTCTGTGGTTTATTGCACGATGGCTGAAGCCGGACATTATGATAGAGAGTGGTGCTTTCAAAGGGCATTCGACATGGGTACTACGGCAGGCTATGCCAAATGCTAGGATAATATCAGTTACTCCACGTCATCCGGAGAAGTATCTAAAGAAAGGGCCAGCTTATGTCGATCAAAATTGCACTTACTTTGCTGGAAAGGATTTCGTAGATTTTGGAAATATTGATTGGAAGAGTGTGCTTAAGAAGCATGGGGTAACTGATCAAAGTCAAGTTCTTGTCTTTTTTGATGATCATCAGAGTGAATTGAAAAGGTAATACTCCCTGTGCCTTTACCATTCTGTTACGTATTCCATTTTTGGCAATCTCAATTATTCTTTTACAATTCCCATTTAAATAATCTTTTTTTTTTGTGTTAAAGGTGTTCTTAACTCATTTATTTTCCAGCTCGTTTCCATAAGATCAGTGAAGCCGCCATTATTAACATACCCGTAACTTTTAATCACAAAATACCCCTACCCTACTTGCATTGTTTGTATAAAAACTGATCCAAAAGCAAATGCAAAGAAATGGATGAGACAGATGGAATACCTGATTTATTAGCATACTATGACCTCGAATCCCTTGCTCTTTGCCTCCGACAGAGCCATAGTTTGTTACTGTAAAGTACTTTCACTGCTCATAATGTAAGTTTCTAACAGCTGGTACTTTCTTGCCCAAATTCATGCTCCTATCAGATTGAGGCAGGCACTAGAGGCAGGTTTCCAACATATTGTCTTTGAAGACAATTACGACACTGGAACTGGTGATCATTACTCCTTAAGACAGATTTGTGATCAAAGTTATATAAGAGGTAGATCCCCATAATTTCCCTACGATTATTTTCTGTTTTTATGTGTTGCTATTTCAACATTGTGTTCTCTTCCACCTTGGCTCTGGAAACTCAATATGTTTTTGTTTCGGTGTATTATTTTATTTTTAATTTTGTATCAGCGTACACTACTTAGAAGATTTTATTCAAGTAGAAGTGTAGAACGATCTCCTGTAAAGGTTTAGCTCTAATCTATCTGGCTGTTCTGAGGTTGTATGTTAGTGTTACTGTGTCAGTCAGTAATCATCATTATTTTGTAACTAATTGATTTACTTGGTTTTCTGAGTGTATTTACTTGGAAGAAATATTAGTGTTGGTGTTGCCGAACTTGTTGATTTCAGGGCCGTGCCCTGTCCAACATGACACTCCAGGATATGGGTCATGAGTGAAGAAACTGTATCCGAGCCTTAGCTATCCGCCACTCCTCCTAGAAGCCCACTTGACAAAAGTAAAGGAAGAGCTTTTGTGTGAAGCTTTTTGTATATTTTACTGTATGATTTAAGCCCTATGGCTTTCTGCCTTTCCCTTTCCTCTATCCCTTCTCCCCCTTCCATCTCACTTCGTACTTGATATCCAAAGAATGCTTATAAATTTACAAATAATTTGATGTTCTTAAGATGTGTGAACACATCCATGCTCTCACTTTAGTATGGCATCCCCATGCTTAAAGGTTGACTCATATCGAGTCCAACACTTGGATATATATCTATCTCTGACACTTTCCCTCCAGTCTAAGTACCATAGCTTGTTTGCTTTTGTTCAAGGTGGTGGGCACAGTTGCTTCAAAGACAGTGACGAAGCAAGAACTAGAGCAAGACGGAAACATTTCTGGGAAAAAGCAGTTGACATCGATGAACTGTGTGGGCCTGGTGAAGCATGGTGGGGAGTAAGAGGGTATATGCGAGACGACTTCAATCACAGCAACACGCCAATTACTCATGCAGAACACTTCCAGAATAGCCGGTTTGTCGAGTCAATATTAGACCTTTACTGGGAAGTTCCGCCAACAGCAGGACCATCTCTGACGCACCAAACACGATATGATCCCTCACGCTCGGTCCCTCCTATCGTTGAAGATGGCCGTTATGGGTTGTTCCAGAGGGTTGGGCTTGGTAGATTGGACAGGTCTGTTTTTAATGGTTATACTCAGATGGTTTATGTTCAGATTTCTAAGCCTGAATCTTGAAAAAGTTGTCAGATATTGGTTGAGAATATTAGCCCAGTTAGTTACTTTCGCCGTGCTTTTGTTCGATTTTTTGTAAACATGCCTTTTGTTCTCCAGAACTACTGAGTTATGACTTCTTAAGGTATGATGTTTAATTACACATATTCAGTTCTTAATTTTGAATCTCAACCTTGTTTTGGAAAGACCGGTTAAATTCTGTATTTCTGTATATCATGCAAACAAGCACGATGAGGAAAAGTTTGAAAAAAAAAAGAGAGAATATAATGCAAACCTGTTCTGCAAAGGAAGTTGCAAGACCACGTTGATGCTAACGAAATCATGTATACCATCTCTCATGACTTTTCGAATAGTTTTTTTTTAAGATATTACTCAGAATGCATATTCAAACCAGTCAACATTGAAACTACCTGTCACTACTCACTATACCCAAAAAACTGGAAAGTTGCCCAAGTTTTTGAAGACAATTTTCATGAAGCAAACCCCAAAATTCCAGGTTTGATGACAGCTAATGCACACACAAACTTACTGAATTTAATAAAACTTTAATAAGTCTACAAATATTGTATTTTGATCTAATACAACAAAGTTACACACAAACATAGAATATCAAAGACTTCACAATACTCCCTAAAATTTCAAAACCTCTTGAAGGTTCCCTGTGTTCCACTGGATGCCTTCCTGCCTTCAATCCGCCAACGCCATTCTTAGGATCGAATCTTGCATTTCTCAGCTACATTTCGGAGCTGCCAGAGAAAATAATAAACTATACTAAGTATTTATTCTTGCAACCAATATAAGTGTTGAAGAGGGATGAATGTCAAACATCAAACTTTCGTTCGATCTAACAGTCAATCTTCAGGCTGAAGCATGTGGCATACCAAGGCCGATAGCTTCTGAACTTTTCATGATCCTGAGTTTCCTGCAATTCTCCGTGAACATCCTGTTTTAAGGGGACAATTTAAAGGAAAAATTATTATCTTTGAAGCATTGCCTCGGAAAATCTGATTGAGTTAACAAAATCAAGATATTCTCGGGTAATGACCATTGACCATAAGTCAAAGTTGTCATGTCTTTGAGCTCGACAACTACATGAGTAAGGACCGGTAAAAATATGACTGGCCCGAGAAGTCCAACCTGATGGATACCAAAAATCCACAATGGACTCGGTCTGATAGATACCAAAACCTATCGCCGCACTAAGGCTGGCCTATTACACGAATGAGATATATTTGACAAGGCTCTTACGAATAGACATGAGTGACTAACATTCCTTGCACAAAAAGAGACTTTTGATTCGGTGCATAGTCTATTGAGAAAACACAATAAAGAAAGCGGGACTTACTTCCATGGGACATCTCCAACTAACATCCAATCGCCGTCCTTGTCTTCATATGTCAGAACATATTCAGAAGTACGGAGATATTCTGTTGAATGACCTTCTCTTACATCGTGTTTGCCATGTCCATGAGAACCATACGGACCTGTAGCATCATTTCATAAACAATGGTCAGCTTCTAGTCATTTATCGACATTGTCATACAAGATCACGAAATGACCTCTCTTCTATCGTGCATGCTATGAATACTTCGATTAAACCAAATGAATCACTAAAGATTCTTTTTTGTGTGTGACGCAGAATCATGCAATGCAACTCGGATGCAATTTTCAACACGAAAAACATAATACTTGTATTGCAAACACGAGGGTAAAGCTACGTACATCTAGCCTCCTTACCCTGCAATTTGCAGATCCCTTGAGGCACTAGAGTGCGTTGCTTCGCATTCTTGATTACATCTTACCCAGCAGAACCATAACATCACATAAGGTTCTGAGGAAGACGCAAGCATGGGGGATAAATATGCAATTAGAAAGAGCTTCCAATCTAGCTCCGTCTCTTTGCATGAAAGAAAATCTACTCTAGGAATCAAAGACATTTAGTAGTACTTCTATCCACTTAAGTCATACACCATGGTGAACAATGCTCTGGTTGGAACTAATTTGAGGAATAGCACAATTACGGAACAGCGTAGAAAAGAGGAAATCAGCATGAAAGAGAGAAAAACATAGTTACCACTAATAAAGCAGCTGAACATCTTCTCTAGAGCCAAAGATAATTCCACATAGTTCCTATAGATTCGGAGGTCAACCTTCCTCAAGTATGGAGCACCATCCATGCTAACTTTGACATAGAGGCATTCAGATGCTGATTTTTCCTCTGTGTTCCCAGTGTTCTTTGTAGAGGTGGACGCCATAGTATTCTTACGAAAAGATCGAATTGGAGGCCATCCCACAACTTGTGCCCTGTTTCACAGAAAAAAGGCTTAATTCTTCGACATAATAACAGTCCCACCGCTAGGTAAGACATCACTGGTAGAACACAGATTATTAACAACGGAAGTGATAAAGTCGATAACCATACTACTCGGCCAAGAACCTAGGCACAAACCGCAAATTTGATGCTTCTACATATCACTTTAGAGACCCAAATGTTTCACAACAACATCATGCCTCAAAGGCTCCCCTCTACAAGGTCAGATTTACGCAACCTTACCCTCACAATGAAAACCCAAATAGACTGCATCAGTATTTCCTGATGTCCAAATGTTCCATACACAATACATAAGGATTTAAGAGAAAACATCAAATTTTTATTTTAAAGATTAATTTAAAGACTTAAACAATCCGTGTGCAATTTGTATGACTAAAGACTTAAGCATAGTGTCCTAGGAAATACAAGGAAAGTCAGGATACAACCCCACACATACTTACTATTGGGGAGATGCAACAAAACACAGAATGGACCATATTCTTGCTGGTCACTCCCCAGAAACTAATAAAAAAATTTACCATATACTACAACTTTGCATAATAATTAAACATAATCTGAAAACAAGGACATGCAATAACTTGTCATAATCACATAAAATTTTAAAAAACACCATATAATTAGCATTGGATGACCAGAAATAAAATAGTATTAATATACTCCGGAATATAAGAAAGGTAAACAAATGAATGAGAAGGAGCGGAGGGAGTAAACAAAATGCAACAAAAACTCACTTGGAAGCAGGAGCACCACCATTTTCATTAACAGCAGAATCATGACTTGGTTTCTCCTGAACACAAGTTTGAGTGCATGAAGTTACAGAAACCTCGTTCAAAAGACCCAAATTATGAGCATTTTTGTTAAGATTTTCAGCCAAAAAACCATCTTTAGCAAAATTAGCATCAGATCCTCCATTAATAGACAAAACCCATTTCTCACAACCATCAATTGCATCAGAAAAACCCCTTTTAGAAGAACCCTTTAAACAAGAGTAGAAAGTTTGTGACTTTCCTTCAAAATCCTTACCAAAAATAGTAACCCCGCCACCACCACCACCACCATGATGTTTCCTTTCAGGTGATTCAGACCCTGGTAACCCAAGACTTAACTCTGTCTTTAAACCACCATTGTTACTATTTTTAGAAACTAAGTAGCTTTCACAGTTGTTCTCCATTACTGATGAACCTATGTAATCATGCTCTAATGGCCTAGACATGAAACAAAACTTCCAAATATATTATGTCACACTTGTATATTTATACTATATGATATACCAACCTTATATTATAATTTGTGAAAATGTGAATGTATGGCAAGAAAAATGAAATGAGTAGAGAGAAGATAGAGAGGGTGAAAAAAGAGAGAGCTCAAGTATATGTCCTTTAAAGAAAGAAACTGTATTTGATGCAGAAAAAGAACCTTCTTTGGCCTTTCTGTAGCTCACTCTTAAAATATATTGCAACTTTTTTATTTTAAAGATGAAATTGGAAAAAGAGGCAAATTCTTTTTGATTAAAAGATGAAGCTAGGGAAGAAAAAAATAATGATTAAATAGTTGGAAATGCAAAGAAAGAAGGGGGCAAAAATGAAGAGCAATGTTTCTTCATCATCATTATACACCTTTTTTATTTTATTTTATGTACAATATACTTGTTAGTTGTTATGGTACTCCACTTTATTTAACAAAACAGAAAGATTAGTTGTTCGGTCTCTCTTACAATTAAGACCCCATTAAATAGCACCCCAATATCCCATTTTGGATAACATAAAAGATAGTCATGTGATATCTTGTTTAAATTATCTTATCGAGTACATAATAAATATCAAAATTTTATACTCCGTATCTTTTAGTAATATGTAACTGAAGATATGAATAAAATAAAACGTGCATTGATGTATGTATATAAAGTAGACGTATACAATTCATTGGAACGGAAAAAGTAATATCGAAAGAAATGAATTATACTTCGTATTTCTCTTGGTTGTAAAATACTTCATACTTCTTAATACATTTTTTGTTCTTTTATTGATCTAATTTTTTGAGTTTTTAATACACTTGGATAATATTAATAAAACTTCATATGTAGTTTTTGTTACGTACAATTACCTCATTCCTCGGACATAGATTGCACTTTCTCCCTTTCTATATTGAAAATCTCGAAATAAGCTTTCTACCCATTTTAGATAAACTTGTCAAACAAATTGGGCATATCGAGTTTGGGTTCGGGTTTGGGTTTGTGACACCCTCATTTATCCAGTAGCCTAGCTAAACCTTTCCAGATAAATAAGGAAGTTACCATATCGATAAACCGAGGTAGTGAACATCATAACTAACGATACTAGAACAATTTAAGCTTTATTAAGTAATTAACTTAAATGAAATGCAATCCTTGTCTAATAGAGATTTATTAATCAATACAGCGGAAGTTTTTTTTTATGTGTTAAACCAACTAAAACTCATAAATAGTCATCTAATAAATATGTTCATCCTCGAATCACACATCCCCATAAGGCATTCACGACTAATAACATCAATTCAATTACCTATCTACAAGTTTCACTGCTCCCCATTAGTAGTAACGATAAACACATCACAAAAAATTTAAAGATTTGGGTGGACGATTCACCTATTACAAAAAAAACACGTCATCCAAAGGTTGAATAGAGATAATCAATACAACGATAATAACCTCACTAGTAGTAACGGTATAAACAGCGACGAACCCAACAAACAAGACAATAACCACCATAGAGAAACAAGTTTCCAACATCATAAGAATGCATTAACATCAACATTCATTCTCAATTAATCACAACATCATCCCCAATTTCGAATGTGCACATTCCTCTAATGGTGAGTCCAAAAGAGGATAACTCATAGGTGGCAACCACGATCACTGGCGCTGAGAATTCAGGTAAGTTACCTATACTGATCCCCACAAGCACGGCGAGCATACAAGCTTCCGGCACGCTACACTACTCAATCGGTATTCGTAATTCACAATACAATATGAAAACGAAACTGTTACTACACAATAATAAATAATAATCACACAATGAAAGATACATAAGACCCAAAGTCAAGTACGGAAAATCTCTACCTGAATAAGCAATCCAAGCACAAACTAAGAGTAATTAATAACGATCCTCTACGAATCTATCACCTACAGTCAATAATTATACAAACAATTACAAACCATCCAAAATTTCCTCTACAAATCCCAATTTATCGATTTCCCCCAAATTTTAGGATTAGGGCACAATCTAATCAATAACTAACAAAATATGAATCTAACTATAACTTAATATAGATTAAAAGTTAAAGACGATAATTACACTAACTTACCGCCAAAATCGATTAGAGAATCCCTTGAATTGATGAAGGGCAAATACTTGCTCTCCCTAGACTATTTAGAACTTTCTTGTGCATTTTAAAGTTTTTGTAAAATTATAAAGTCTCACAATTAAAGTCAAACCTATAAGTTAAAAGTAAAAAAAAGTGAACTAAGAACACCAAGGATTCGGCCGATTGACCGGCCTCCTGGCTATGCACTGGCGCCGAGACAAAGCTAAACTTCTAACACTTAATTCCCAGAAACCTCACACAAACCTCAAAGAGTCGCCATGTTGCCCCTGCCGATTGGCTAGCCATCGGGCACCATATGACCGGCCAACCAACCACCTTCCTTGCCCTGCTCCTTGACGTCAAACATATAATGCAATATACGTTTTTTTATTTCTTTTTCCATAAATAAACCATTATTCCAACAACAAAGGTCACTAACATAACTTTACTGTAATAGTTAAGGCACTGAATCTCCGGTATTACAGGGTCATAATGATCATAGTAGAAAATGAGTCGGGTTATATAAGTTAGTCGACTAAAAGTTGTAAAACGAGTCGGTAATAGTTTATGGCTCTTTATTCCCTATTTGTAAATTAAAAAAAATATACAAAAATTAAATCACGTTTCATATTTATATTTTAATCATGTTCATTATTTACCGTTTTTAGATCGAAACAATGTAAAATTGATGTTATTTTAGTAGTTATATTATAGTGAAATGATGTACTTTTATACAAAATTGATTTGGTAAACATTTTTGTGATTGAAGTACTTAAATTGATAATTTTTTGCTATACCGTTTCACATACTTCGTATGATTATGATTTATAAGTCCTAAAATTTTAATTATATTTATGCGTCATAAAATTTAGTTGATACAATTTTCTTGTTTTCAAATGAGACATAAGGACAGTACAATGTATCGGGGAAGAGAATTCAACCCGTGACACATTGTTACTACTTACTAGCAAATATTTATTTCATATGTTTTATATTAACGTTTATCAAAAATATTGTCTTTGATCCATCGAGTCGATTTCGATCGTAAATTAATGGCTCATTTTTGTGTATGATATGCCCTCCTTCAGTTTTGCCCATTAGTAGCCATATAAAATGTCGTACTCATTTTCAATTTAGTACCCAACGTCTTGCGATTCTTGTCGAAACTTCGATATAAAACGCGAATCACGTTCTATTATTATTGACTTATTGTTTAAACACTCCATGTAAGCTCAAAATATTCTTCCTAAAATGATTTCACGTAGACTAATCGTTATTCGTTATACCCTAACTATGAGACACATTATATATTTTAGTTCACAAGAATCACGACATTATTCCGTTTCGGTTATTTATTGTTGTTGGGGTTTGATAAAGAGGAAAACGGACTATTATTGACTTATTGTTTAGTGTTGTTTGTCAACTTTGAAGGAGTACTTAGCAGACAATTAGCACCGACAGCTTACTGCAGAATTTCCGGCATAAATACCTTTTTATCCGTCTATGCTTCCTGTTTTTCTGATCTTATTCTACTAAATCCTTAAGCTACCTTTGTTTATTAATAATCCTCGATTTACTTTTGTTAATTAATATACCACCTTTAATTTACTCACACTTACGAGAATAAGAATTATCTCAAATTGTAAGAGTTCTCTTACTTCACTCACGATATACTTGCGTTTATTTGAACCCAAAAAATTTACTCAAACTTCCGGTATACTCTTTATGGAAGGAGGTAAGGAGATGTATTTTTGTTAACAAAGAAAAACATTTCTTTTCAAGGTAAAGATCACTAATTTGAACATATATGACAATATGACATATGTACATACATGCCGTTTATTATATCAATGTTTTCTCGTATAGGTTTCCGTCCTTATTCTAGTGATTAAGACGGAGGTTTTGTAGACAATAGGTTTCACTGTTCCACGTTCGAATTCCTGCTCCTTTTTGTTGTAAAGCGATTAAGTGCGTGGTTCGTTAGATTAAAAAAAAAAAACTATAAATTTTCACCATGCATAATTTTTTGCATATAACGTACTCCGTATTGTATTTCGAACTTCATAGTTTCCGTCCAATTTATCAAGTGATAATCTTAGGTGATATATATTGTATGGAGTACTTAATTTAGTTGATTGTTCATATGATGTGCGTTTAATACCATCGATTATAGGAATACGTAAAATCATTCTCTCTTGGAATTGTGCAACATCCACGTACTTTTATCCAAACGTGGGCATTACACAATTTGAAAAACAAAATTGTTCTAGAAACTGTCCTCACTTAAACGTAAAGCTTATCTCACAGTTGAACATAGTCGTTTGAAGATACTTCGTCACATTTATTTGCATCATGTCATAGTTACGACTTACGAGTAAGGTCTGAGCGAACTGATATAAGCTCAAGCTCGAGATTGGCACTAAATTTTGAGTTCAAGCTTAGGCTCGACTTCAAACTTGTCAAGCCTATAAAATTAAAACTCAAACTCGGTTTGTGAATTTAATTAGACAATATATTCTGTAATACCCGGATATTTTGGGATCCGTACGAGAAGCCTTGGAATGCGTGAGAGCCATACGAGAGTAAGATTTGACCTTAAACTAGACCAAGTGAAGATTAGAAGTGGACCGAGTGAGCTGTAGTGGACCGAGTAGAGTGAACTCGGTCGAGTAGAGCGTCTACTCGACCGAGTAGAGTTGACTCGGTCGAGTGATTAGTACACTCGACCGAGTAGGTGGCACTCGGCCGAGTGAACCGCTCACTCGACCGAGTGACACTGTCAGTACGCGATAAATTGTGTTTCATCCCCTAACCCTAAGTCATTTCTCATTCTCTCCCTTTCTCTCTAAACTTTCTCTCTTCACTCTAAAATCATCACAAACAAATTACTATGGAGTCTAAGCTTGGATTGAAGATTATTACACCTCACTCACCATCCTTTCACCTTTGTAAGTAGATCTAAACATCTCCCTTAACCCTAACTTTTGGGGGTTTTTGTATATTTCGATTATTAGTGATTTTAATTAGATTATTGGGTAATTAGTGATTATTAATAAGGGGTTTTGGTTAGTATGGTAATATAGGATGTATTATGATAGTTATTATATGATTATTGTAGGATGAGACGGTTTTATGAGACGGAATCAAGTTGGATTCGTGTAGCTTGTTGAAGAATGCTAAAAGGTAGGTTAATCCTACTCAGTTTCGATATTATAGTAAGGTTTTGTGTGCATTATTAATTTAGTTTCATGAAATGAGTAGTCTTGCATTCACATGGTAATTGTGGTAGATGCAGAATCAAGTATGAATCAGAATTGTATCTCATATGGTATTGGTTGTATTATTTTGAGTATTTGAGCTCTTGAGTACATGATTATATCATGGTATGTTGGTAGTATGTCAATGAAAGGTTTGCAGAAGAAATTGTGTTATAATTGCATTTGTATGACTCATGTTCTTATTGGAGATTGACGGGGATGGTGTGGTGATTGTATTGGAGACGTAAGGCGGTTGGAAGACCGTCTTCCGCTTGGGTCGCTTCTTGGAGTTTCCCACTCCAAGACGGTTGTGCACATTAATGGCTTGAGTTAATGATGCATACGGGATTTGAGGCCGCGCTTCGAGATTGGAGTCGAGTAGTAAACATGAGTTAGAGGTCGTAGTAGATGAGTTGTATTTATTATTTATGTTATTTGTAATCACTAAACTTGTATTATTAATAAAATGTTCTTTTAATTGGAGTTTTGAAACACTACCTCGGGCAACCGAGATGGTAACGCTTCGATTATCTTGGCCGAATAATCGGGGTGTTACATATTCTAACAGTTTGTCATTATATTCTTTTCATTTTTCTTGTCTAATCTAACAAAAAAATAAATATTTTTAAAAATTAAAATAATTATTATAAAACTAAAATATAACAAATTACAATATACTTAAGACTAAAACAATATACTCTCTTTGTTGCAATCATCTGTCAGCCTTTCATTAAAATATCTCTCAAAAATAATATAAAAAAAAGGGCAAACAAATTGATCGCGCCAAAAGAGTATAACTTAAAAATAAAAATAATACAGAACAAATCTAAGATCGAGCCCAAACGAGCTTCGGATCTAAGCCTTGCTGAGCTCGGGATCAGCTCAGATTAAGTCAAGCTCAACTCGAGTTCTGTTTGACTAAGCTCAACTCGAGTTCTGTTTGATTAAGTCATTATATTCTTTTCATTTCATTCCGTGGGTTGGCGAACCTGCTCAGAGCATTTACAATCCTGATTTTCAGAGTTCCTACCAATTCTTGTGGCCTCGTTTTAGTTGATAAATTAAAACATCTTTAATAAAACAAATATATGCATGGTTACAAGTTACAACTCCTACAGATAATAGGAAAGAAATTAGTTAAAAACCATTGTGGTAAAAAAGCCGGACCGTTGTAACATAATGTCGTCCATAAATGAGAACAACTGTGACAACCCGCGGTTCCGCGGTAACGCAGTAAAAGTAAACACACAACTATCAGCGGAAAAATAAAGATTTTTAAAACATTTTAATAAATAATCGTGAGGGTCTCTAACCTATAAAATCAAAGACTTTAAAGCAAGTTTAAAAGTTTTATTACAATAAAAGAGTTTTACTAAAATAAAATAAAGCATAAAAGTAATCAGGAAATCCCGATCCTTCGATACAAATATAATACAAGTCCAAAAGGACGAGTTCCAGCTAGTCAGCTACAGCATCAAAGAGTACATCGTTGCCTCAACGACGCTCGCTAACTCACTTGTCTCAAACCTCAAATAAACCGATTTGTCACATGTCATTTATGACAACATGAACGTCGCGGTCACTATGAAGTAAATCTGATGTTCTCCCAACTGTGTTACACGAAAATAATGCGATAACATATAACATGTGAGTACATAATCATATCAACATGTGAAATAAAATAATATCATATATGAAATAGTAACTAAATGCATAAAGTCTCCGACGTTATCATAGGGTGATCAACCAAAACAAGTGGTAAATAAACCAAACCAACACGAGATATCCCATGACTCATATCGCTAGACTAACATTGTCCTGGTGACACAAGGCACGGATGACACTCGCAATATTATCACAATCAAACACGAGTACTTGACAAGTATCCAAACAATAACGACGGGTACTTGTACTTGGCTCGGAGGTATTAAACATGTCTGGCGTATAACCCAAACATACAATGAGCATTCGGTTCACGAGTATCATTGAACTCAACCAAAGTAGCTCAAACAATAGAGGTTAATAAAACTCGATCACTAGAGATGACATAACCGTACGATGACCCAAAACAACAACCCAGACCTAACGATCCTAGTCTAAATATGGCTAGACATTGACGATGGAGGCACAAACCAAACCATATGACTGGCGGTCTGTGCCACAACTAAAAACATGGTCCCAACCTTTTGACTAACTTTCTTGTACCTGGAAACATGGCCCCAAGATTTTGGCCAACAATCCAAAAACATTATAAATGGAATCATAGCCGTAACATTTTGGCCAGCGGTCCAGGTACGAAAACATGGTCCTAACATTTTGACCAACGAGCCAATCGAAAGCAACACAACGGGTCTACTTAGTCACAATAGCAAGGTGGTAACCATTGTCTTTCTTTTGTTCGGTACATCATCTTTTTAATCTTTGCCGTACACTGTAGAGACTTTTTCCTAATTAATCATCTTTCTAGTCACAATAGTAACACAAAGGGTCTAGTTGAGTGTTACCACCTTACTATTGTGACGATAAAACGCTACAATAATATAACGTCGTTAGTAAATAGGTGCATAAATTACGACAAAAAGGTTGTGATGTAGCAAGAATGTTTTTGCTACATACACCACCCCTTTTTATTCAAGTCATTTCCATATGCTTGATTCAATAACACTTAACATTTACATATATTGAACAAATGTATGAGATCGACTTAAACAGAGGAAGTTTTAAACATGACACAATACTCAAAACCCTACAATAATGTCGTCAACAAAAAGGTCTAACGTGCGCTGCATGGATGATCAGCTTTTGCTAAAATGCACCTCTAAAAAATGCAGGTAGAAAGTAACAGCTCGTGTGTGAGAGAGAGTGACGGAGCATAATTAGCTCGAGATATTAGTACAAAATTTTGTAGTGGTATCATTTAGAAGAGACAAATATAAAGGAAGATAGTACCAATTCAAGTGGGATCTTTGAGATTTTGCTCCTTAACTTACTGTCAGAATTTCAGACAATAAAGCTCACCTTATAACCTTCTCTAACGTCAACATTCACCAGTAACTACACACGCTTGCTACAATAACATACACCCTCGCTCTTCAATATTGCATGCCAACTACACAAATAACTAAATTAACATCTTTATTGTTACCTTAATGTCACAAACTATGGCTAGGTTACTATATGATTAATAAATAACATATGGTGGTTTCGACTAGCGACAATAATAACTACATGAGTTTGTAGAGTTTTTGGTAATGCTTAGGCTTTGTTCTTTTTTACTGAAAAGAGTCAAACTGAACTAAGCTGAATTGGACTGAACTTAATAATGGAGCTGGTTTGAACTGAACTGAAATTAATAAAGTTGAAATGAACTTAAAAAGAGTTAATTTGTAAAGAGATAAGTTGAACTGAACTAAAGTAAACTTAATAAAACTAAAGTAAACTAAACTGAACTGAATAAAGCTGAACTTGAGCTTAAATTAAGTCCAAATCATGGCCTTAGTATGTGTTTAGAATATTATTACTCCATTCAATTCAACATGTTTATTACATTTTTATTCTTTCGTGTGAGAAGTATTTTAATCAAATATAAACGTACATATGTTTGGTTAAAGGCAGTAAAATCCAAATTTGCTTGACTCGATGATGTAGAAAAATTGTTGAATGAATCTAAATTATGAATTCTGATTTGTTTCGTTTTTTTTTTATTGCTTCAGCTCGCGTAAACGAATTAGGTCAAAGGTTTTTTCAATTGTTTTGAAAAGTAATAAGTAACAGGACTTTGTCACTAAAATCAACTTTGAAACGGTTAGATACATCTATCTAGTCGACAAATAATGTATTTTTAAATTATCAATTTTCAAAAATTTACATATGATTCTCCATGGAAAAAAATGACATTGGATCCGACCTATGTCTACACCAAATCTATGTTGCATCATCTACAAAATAGACATAAAATAATAAAATCATTTTAATTAAACGCATATAAACTAGCGCTAATTTAAGTAAATGGATTTGTAGAGGGACAATATAAATCCAAAAGGACGTAGAAAAGTGAGAGGAAAAGCAGTCAGCGAAGAAAGCGGCAGCTTTTCTGGGATTAATGTTTAAAAAACCTGATTCGAGAACACTGTCGTTTTGTTGTCCTTGTGTGTTGTGCTTATGAAGAAACGACTTCATGCCGTGTATTTTTTTCATGAATTCTCATATGCTATGAGACCAATTGTGAATAAAATAAAGTAACAATCTATTTTTCTTTATTTGGACACAAATTTTTTTTGTTAAAGACGTATATTTTTCGTTACAAACTGAATACAGGCCAAATAATATAGGCAGAAGCTTCTCCTTTTACCTTCTCTCTTCGAAACGACTTTACTCCGCTCGAAGCGTATCCTATCTATCCATAGTGACCGAGTTGAAAAAAGGGCGGATTTTTTAAAAATCTCATTTTAGTAAGGAAACGGCTTGCATACCTTTTCGCAGCTTAGCTGGCAAGGGGTTTCCTTTTTTCCCTTTTCTTTTTGGGAAAGTCCCACCGCGCAAGTTTCATCAAATTGAAATAATTTGGCTCACGACATTTTAATGACAAATGTGACCATTTAATGATAAACTGTTATACCTTATAAAATGTTCTGATTAATTTTAATCTAAAAATGATTACATTTTCGTTTTAAATGGGTCACGTTTTACCCATTCAGCTTGTGACGAAATGTGATCCATATACAACAAGACTTATTTTTTTGGATTGATTTGTTTTTCTAGTTTAAGGTTTCATTAGATCATTACTTAGGTCTATTTTCACTTAATAATTAGAAGAATACAAAATTTATGTGGCTTAGCTAAAATAAAGTGAGGTATGAATGACAGTTGTATTAATACTCTAGGTAATTTACGTCATTATAAATTTACTCTCATCCCATTGTAGGTTCGATTGCTTAGTCACTTGGTCATTTATGCACAAAGCACAATGATTTTTGTTGATAAAGTACCCTGATATCGTTTCAACTTTTACCTATTTTATTTATTATATTATTTTGATTAAACTCAAAAATATAGAGAGTGAGATTATTTATTTTTCCATGAATGCATGAAATAAAATGTGAGGAGTTGAGTCAGTTGAATGGTATGTATAATGTATGTAGCTAGAAAGTTGAGTGGCACAGATAACAGATTCCACCTGAGGAATGAGGATGGATAAGAATCACTGAATCAATAATGTGTCTGTGTCATGCATACGTGAAATCAACCATGCTTAATATATATAATATAATAGCGCCCATTTTTATGATACGGTAATATCGTCGGGACGGGTATACACGCACACGTTTGTTCGTTTTTTTGAGTAAATACAAACTTATACAAACTATGCTTATATAAACACTATTTTTCCATCTTTAAGGAAAAAATTATGATTGCATATAAAATATAATCATATATTGTGAATTTGTGAATGATACTTGCTAGACATGCGTAAGATTCCATGCATTAGATACTACTCTATTCGTTTTAGTCAATAACTTACGTTTCTTTTATTTTCCCCTCACATAACGAAGCAAACGTATTTGTAGTAGCATATTTACAAATTCAGATATTCTACCGTCTATCCCTGTATTTTTCGGTTTTTTATGTTGTACCCCTAATTTTTGAAGTTGTATGGTGTACCCCTAAATTTCTTACTTATTCTCCATCACGACCTCCTTCAAATCTCCATTAACTTTATCATTATAAAACAACCATCATTTGACCTTTATTTTGATTTATTAATGTTGTATCACCATTGTATACGAGAAGTATCACAAATCACTTTTAATAAGCACAAACTACTATTAAAAACCTATGTTATGAATTAAAAACCTATGTTATGAAGCATGAAATGATAATGGCGATTTGATGAATTTGTGTTAAATTCTTATACTATTTGGTGGGTTAATGGTAATTCGGCGAACTAATAAATAATTGTGTAGGTTGTCGAGTAATTGGAATGATAAATAGACGATTTAATAGATCAATTAAGAAATTAAGCTAGCAAAGACAATGAATAAGGTCATTGTATAGACTAATGTATAGAGTTTAAGAGTATACAATATAATTTTAAAAAATGTAAAGGTATAACATAGAAAATCGAAAAACTCGGGGTACACTATAGAATATCCCTTAAAAATTTTATTAATACTTAAGATAGGGGACGTGAAAAAGCTTAGACCTTAATGTGTACCTTTAATGTGTTGTAGCATATTAACAATAATTGACATCAAATAAATGTATTCGGTATAATTTTACCCTTTACTGTTGATAACGTTAATTATCCGTAGCTTCTACTTGAATTTATATATGTGTACCTTATTTTGGTCACTAAAATGCTAAACAAACTATTCTATTAAATGTATAAGGTCAATTTTAATAATATTAAAGATTTAAAGCATATATTCGAATTTGGAAATGTTATTTATTAATGATTAACATATATTGAAAACAAAAGAATATACATCACGTTGCATTTCTAAAACCCTGTTGGTTTTAATTAAATAAATAAATATCTAACTATTGAATAATACACCATAAAATGGAAATATATAACTAATCATCATAACATAGGGAGTATGATAACAATTTTACTTTGTAGAAACCGTTTTCGTAAGCTTATATGACGCTACAACAACAAAAAAGCGTCGCGTTTGTAACCGTTCTCTTAGACCTATTTTTGCGCAGTGACTTATTGACCTAACAAATCGTCTAAACTCTAAAGTAATTACTTAATATCGGCATTGTTGCTTCTAAATCAGTAAAAGAAAAAAGAAAAAGAAAAACTGTATAGAGTCCAACCAAACTTATAGACAAAAGTTGAAGAAACAAGGAAAAAAACAAGTCGGCTGAAACGTTATGATTACGTTAGTTAACATAATTGTAGAGACAAAACACAAAAATGGTACAATAATGCGACTTAATTGGGTCCCTCCCTTTATTCAGCAAATACAGTGATTATAATTTCACCTGACGGACTGACTGACTTTGTTCGGATCCAAGCTGACCCACGCCCGTATCTTCCGAAATTATTAAAGTTGTTGGGGCGTGCTTTTTTTATTCGACGGTTCAGATTTTGCCCTGGATATGTATGCGGTGCTGATCCATGTTTTATCATTTTATTTGGTTGTTGGGAGACATTATGGCGTTACCTTGCTTCATTCCCTCTACGCCGGTAAATAATTAACTACTGTATTAATTTACTTGATTTAATGTGGGTGTCTCATTCCCAAATTAGTACCCCTTTGATCATGAAATGTTCAAAGGTTCATAATAGGGATGTTCGGGTGATTACGAGAGAAGATTATTTATCTTTTTTTTTTTGTGCTCTATCTTGTTTTTGGTTAGTTTTATCTTTTGATACATTTTTTGGTTAACCCCAACAGAGTAATGAAATTATCAATATTAATGCGACAGTAATGAGAATAATAATAATTAGGTAACAATACTACTTATGTAACAATAATTACAGCGAGAGTAATGTAAATAGCAGTAGTAATAACGAATGTAAAAATTAACAATACTAACAACAAAAGAAAGTATGTATAAACAATTAGCTAACCAATCGGTTTAAGTAAAATATTAATAGTGAGAGTAGTGAATTTGTCTCCTGATTTATTCCATCGTAATTTTAAGATATGTCATAGAATTAAAAATATATTAATGATAAACTTATGAGTTATGCAACTTTAAAGTAGTTTTGTTTAGTTGAAAAAAAAAATTAAGGCTAAATAGAGGTAGGCTGGACAGGGCCGGACATCAATACTAGTAAAATAGTAATCACATTAATAAAAGTAACAATAATAGCAGCAGAAGTGAAAGTAATGGTAATAATAACGGGATTAGTAAAAGTAACATTATTAAATGCGGGAGTAGTGAAAGAAACAATAATGACAGCAAGAGTAGTGAAAGTAACGATATTTACAACAAATGTAATGAAAATAACAGTAGAAACACGAAGAAAGTACGAAAAATTAAATAACAATTCGATTTAATAAAATTTATTTACTTATTTAAATATGAGCTTGATAAAATTAACGAGAATGGATATAATTGTAAAAATAGTGTGAGTAGTCAAAGAACAACTGTAACCGGAGGAGTAGTGCATGTTAGTATTAACATGAGATATCTTGAAAGTAATAATATTAACCATATGAGAGCAATGGATATGTCTCATAATTTGTTGATACATTTTGCATTTCATTATAAATGGTGAACGTATGAGTTAAGCAAATCTAACGTAGTTTTATTTCCTAGAAAATACGATTTGAGGATAAATAGAGGTAGTTCGAGCGGGGCCAGACACCAAACCTAGTAATTATCTATTACGAAGTACAATATATGTTCCATAAGTATATATTATCTATTGCAGGTGGTTGGTAACTGACTTTTGGTGATATGAGGTGCGTTAGTGGTTGTAGCAGGTCGCAATGACGGTGGGTGATGGAGTTAAGGACGGGTACGTAGTTGACTACTGGGTGGTTGCGGTGGGTGTTGATGGTGGTGGTTAGAAGTATGGTGGCAGTGGTGGTGCTTGGCGAGTGAGGTGGTTGATGGCTCATGGTTGATAGGTTGGGCAATGGGGTAATGGAATCTCATTCCCAGAGGCGGTTCTAGGATTTGATAGACGGGGGTGCGTAAAAATTTTTATCAATGAAAATATCGAGTTATATGAAAAAAAAATATTGTTTAGTTGGACAAAATGTAATGAAATGGGGTGAAAATGAGTGTGTGTAAGGAGTATATAACATTAAATAAATTTTTTTTTTGTTCGATACAAGGAAAGAACTCATGACCTCTAACTAAAAAATAGTCTTAATAACTATTAGACCCACATAACTAATGCTGTACTCCTTTACTAAAGAATACAATAATTATTTTTCAGAAAAAGGGAGGCAGATGAACCCCTGCACCCCCGTCAAAAACGCCTCTGCTCATTCCCTAGGGAGAAGAGGGGGAAGGAGTTATAGGGATTTGGGGGGAAGGGAGGGAATCTCAATTCATTTGTTTGTCTCAAATAAACTCTAATAAAGAAAATCATTAACTTTGTTTCCTTTCCGTTTGTTTATTACCCCAACCAAACGCTCCGTAAGTTGGTTAACATCATCGCCTGATCAACATATTTCATTGGTTTAACACTAAATAATGTGTGTTAATAGAGTAGTTAGGTAATATAATTGGTGCACAAATTATAGTATAAGACCTTTGTATGATGCGGCTTTAAAATTAATTATTTTATATTAAAAAAATACCACTTTTTATTATTATAAAATGACCTTTTATTAAAAGCGGTCATATTTTAATATAAAATAAGTACTTTTATCTCTCACACTATACAATAATCGTACATAACTACTGGTATAAACGGTGAGACAATAACCATTATAAAAACTTCCATGGCATCAACAAATACTATAATTGGAGTAGTACTGGAATAGTGAACAGTGTCCAAGAGCAAAGCACTTGAAAACAAATCATTATTTGTATAGTGTGGAGCAAATTAATTACTATTAATAATAAAATGCGATAATTGTAAGTGAGTGAACACGATGAAAAGCAAAGAAGATTAGTTTTAAGGGCAATGTAAGTCAAAAGTAATCATAAACTGTATACATGTTGGGATTTTGTTGGATTTTGTTTTGGGCACTTTTGGATGTCGTTCTATTTGACTTTGTATTATTTCTTTGCTAAAGGCATGTTTTCTACATCAATTTCCAAGGATTATCATTACAAATCAACTCTCACCATCTCAACTGTCAACTACAGTAATTTGTAAATTTAATTGTTTTTGGAAATTATTTTGTGTAATAATGAAGCAACACTAGCAAGTCACCATGAGGTGCCACTAATTTACAATTTCATAGACAAGGCCCATTCATTTTGTGGATTATTATAAGGAGATTGTTTCATCCAAAAATTTAAACTTATATATGATAAGTTTCTTTTACTTGTGACAGTCGCAAACTTATAACGTCTCACAACACTCTCTCACGTGCCCCTTTGTCTCACGTCACAAACTTGTGACAGATTTTATAAAAAGTATTAACTTAATGTCTACTTCTAATATACACCCGATCAAACCCTCAATTAAATATTATTCTAATATTTTTCTAACTTAAATAGTGGACGATTCACATGTGTTAATATAGGTTTCTATGATATAAAGATTGCAAATTGCAATACAACGTTATTAGCCTTTGACATCGTATCCTATTACGAGTATAATATAAGGAGTAACTATTGGTATATAAAGTTGTTATTCCACTTTAAATTCGTCGATGTGAGGCGCTCATATATGACGTTTTATATAGGTTGAATTTCTTTATATCACTTTCAAATTTAAGGGACGTTTAAGTGAAAGAAGTATTAGAGTGTAAAATCAAAATTTTCATCAATTAATTAGCTTAAATTTTTTCATGTAGATGTACTTGTTGCAACTTTTTCCCAAGTCATGTGCAACCCTTTACTATATGATTTAATTTTTTTTAATGAGTTTATTTACTACCGTATCTTTCACCAATGTGGTTTTATATACAGATTGTTCTATAAGACCAACTCATAATCGAAAAGCCCAAAAAATTAACTTATAATTCTTTTTTGTGAATTTTGTAAATAACTCCTTTTTATGTACTAAGGCCCAGTTCTTTTGGACTTAAAGTCACTTAACTTAAGTTCACTTCAGATCCTATAAGTTCAGTTCAGTTCAGTTCAGATCCT
>VHZZ01006634.1:8553-23363 GCA_009801015.1 Silene noctiflora | reverse complement strand
AAAGATGTTAGCTAACTAAAATGAAAATTAATCAACTATTTAAATGCAAAATTAAAAACAAAAATAATGACTAAAAATAAAGTAAATAGAAAGGAAAAGCATAAAAAGCTCGGGTTGCCTCCCGAGAAGCGCCATTTAAAGTCTTGCTAGACTTTGATCGTAACACTACGAGCATTCGTGCTTAAAAAACTCGTCAAAGCACGTAGAAGCCTATCAAACATCTGCGCATGAGCAATACATAAGCAAATGTATTTTTATAAACGTTTTTCGTTCTGTAAACTGCAGAGATTCTAAATAAAATCATTCTTGTAGTTGAATTTGCAACCATTTTTAGGCGAATCAAGGCACCTTAGAATCAAATATTATATGTCAGTAACTTTTTGATATTCTCTGTAAGCTGAATTTACATTTGTAGTTATAATTTTGGCATGCCTGTGAACATGCTCTTCATCATTCAAACTCCGTTATTTTATTTTTTTGGTGGGTAAATATATTCCAATCAAATCAATGTCACCATACAAGATTGTTTCATATGATAATCCTATCAGGTACCTAACAAGACAATAAATGATAATCAATTACATTTAGATGCTAAACTGAAACTGAGAAGTCCCAGCTTTGCCTTCCAATCGATACTTCAAATCTGCTTAAATATGCTTCAGTATTGTCCTAGAGGTAAAGAGTCTGGCTTCAATTTTGCATAAGTTCCTAGCAATCCATTGATGGTAAAATAAAGCTACTATTGCAGGAAAAATCAGCTGTTTCTTTAGGAGATATCTGCAATGCCACTTCAGACACCAATTAATCAGTCCATCTGTTGGGATCTGAACACCTAAACAGTCCTTCATCAGTTGCCAACATCTGCAACTGTATTCACATTTGAAAAGAAGATGCTCATGGGATTCTAGGTGTTGCTGACACAGCTCACATTTTCCATCAGATAACAACCCATAGCTCAACATTCTATCCTTAGTCCAAAGCTTACCCTGCACAGCTAGCCAAGCAATAAAAGAATGTTTGGGAACATTGAGTTTGTTCCAAACAATAGGACACCATTACATTGTAGGTCTCCCAGCCTGTAACCATTTGTATCCACCAACTACTGAGTACTGCTCATTGTTAGCCATCCACACACCATTCAAATAGTCAGCCTACATTAGATATTTGACATGACAAATTCTCTTCCATGTCCAACTAAAATTCGGAGTAGGTTTATAGTTCATCCAGTCATTACCCTTGATGTAGACATGATTAACCCATATAATCCACAAGTGGTCTGTTTTGTTTGCCAACCACCAGACATATTTCCCTATCATGGCAATATTCCACTGTTTGCAATTTGTGATCCCCAGTCCACCACTTTTCTTGTCATAACAGATTTTAGCCCAAGACACAGAAGGAGACCTAACATATTGCTCAAAGCCTGCCTATAAATAGTTCCTGCAAATGGCCTCTATACTATCAATGACAGAAACAGGAATGACAAAAATTCTGGCCCAAAAAGTATGAAGCTATGTAAGCACACTTTTAATTAGCACAACTCTCCCTGCAAAGCTAAGGTTCCTGATACCCCACCCTCTTATTCTGTCCACTACTTTCTCCACCAATCTACTTTCTCCACCAAGCTCCATTATTGCAACACACTTGTAATTTCTCCGTATAAATTTTCTTGTGACTAATATTGCATTACTGTGTACATTTACTTATTATAGGGAACTGTGATCCTTGTTCATGCTTGAATCTGGCTTGCACTTATATGAGAATAACTGAAACATTTGGATTTTGAGAAGTCAATTAGTATGGATAACAATACGTTGCAGACAGCATAAGATTGGTAGATGAATTCGCAAAATGACAGCCTTGTTGGATTATCGTTTGAGGCAAAATGCATAAGCCTACCTTGGCCTTAAATTTAAATAATTATACAGATAAGGAGTCGTGGTTTGTATGAGTTACTTATTACTAATTATCATCAAACTATATTCAGGACAGCTGAATAGTGCTTTTCTTTCCATTTTTGGGTTCTTTTTTCAAAATGTGCATATGCGACAAAGTATCATCAAAAGTTATTCAGCTGGTCTTGGACAGTTTCAATTTAGGTCAGAAAAACTTGCTTTAGCGCCCAGATAAGCACTTGAGTGCGATAAAGGGATTTTGCTAGCGCCACTTGTATGTAAAGTGAAGAAGTCTTTAGTTGTCTTTCAATCTGTGAAAGGTAATCCTATTTTTCCTGTAACATTAAGCAGACATGTATGTGGTTAGGCTGAAATAAGGGGGGAGTTTCCTTAGTTCCATGTTTTTCTTAAAAATGTTTTTGCCCAGATTGAGTGTTGAATGCATAAGCAGTTAAGATATTGTTTTGTAGCTAAATTTGGGAATTACTTTTACAAGGATATGGTAGATAAATGATTAGTTACTTTTTGGTTTGAAAAGTTGTACCTGTGGAAGCATGGAGTATAATGCGGCTACATTGATATCAAGAAATTTCTCTGCATTCTCAGTTAGTGCAGTTGATGAGTCATATTTATATACATTTATATACCTCCCCTTTAGTTGTTTTAATACGGTTTTCGTGCTAGAATACGTTAATTACATGTCATTTATGATAGAATGAGATACTTCAGACTTGGAGCATTTGTGGAACATTTGGAAGATATTAGCACAGCGGAGAAGACATGAAGGAACACACGAAGCATGGCACGGAAATCTAGAGGAATAAAGAAAGAGAAGATTGCACGAAGAAGTGGGAAGAACCTAAATACTCGATCAAGTTTAAGCATACTCGATCGAGGAACCCGGGGGCAATTAGAAGATTTAAATGCCGAGAGTTAACGGTCAAGAAAAGAGAATACTCGTTCGAGTATGCCAATACTAGATCGAGTATTCATCCAGATTCCGTCTTTTGGGAGGACTTTCCTAATCAATTTAGCTTCTATTATAAATATCAAACTCGATGTCTATTGTATTATTATGCTTGGCTATGCTTAATTGCGTTATATTTACCCTATAAACCTCTAAAAACTTCTGGTTTAGTTTAGTTTATAATTATTCTGGATCTAAGCCTTAATCATCATTAATTTCGTACGGTATCTGTTCAATCTTTCTTTATTACTTCAATCTTTGTTTTTCATCTTATTTATGTTTTTAGTTATGTTTTCTATCAATCTTAAGGTTGTTAGTTCAGTTAATATGCGTAGCTAATTTAATTATTTGGGGTGAAAAGGGATCTAGGTTGTTAGAAAGGGGTTTTATCAATGAATTGATAGTTAAATTGCTTCTCTGTTGTTGTTCAATTATTGTTTTGAATCTTATTGATTAATTTCTGCAGGGTTAATTAATTAGTGTTACAAACTAGGATTTGTACCGACCGGACTAAGACTGGTATAGGCTGCGATAACTGAATAGAATTAATTTAATGATAGCGACTGCATGTTAAATTGAATCTAAAGGACATATTAGACCCGACCGATCATATGGACTTAAACAACAAGATTTGCTCTATTAATTAGTTAAATTACACCCCCGTATAACTATATAGTGAACTTGATCCCTAGACCTTTTAATATTATTGAATTCATCTTTTTTTATCTTGCAATTAGTTATAGCTAAATCAAACAAACCTTCAAGAATGTTGTTACCCTTAAGACAAATTACTACATTAGCAAATAGATTATTACTGCCTCGTTGTGGATTCGACCCTGACTTACTTCTAGCTATTTGTTAGTAGTATCTTAGGATTATTTTAATATAGGTCATACGACTAAACCCTTATCAAATTTGGCGTTGTTGCCGGGGAGGCAACAATTTTTCTGTTTGTTTTTGTTTAATTTGTCTTTCGTCTCAGTTTTTACACTTTTGTTGTTAGTTTCATTTATGCCCAGGTCTCACAGGTCAGAGCTTGTTACACCAGATCCTGAACCTGAAAGGACTTTTCGCCACAGACGGAATTTTCAGAGAGAAGTGGGTCAAGTAGAAGACTTGAGTATACTTGACAGGGATACGGAGCATAATATTGAGTCAGGAAACCCGTCCCAGGAGGAAGACACGCCTATTTCTGACACCCCAGTTCCGACTTTTACCATCCCCAAGATGCCTACTCTTGCAAGTCACTCTGAACCTTCTTTGGAGTCCATCCCTAAAGGATTCAAGCTCCCCACTACTGACAAGGGAACTTTTGAGATTCGCCTCTCCTATATAAATTTAGTGGAGCGAAATATGTTTGGAGGAGGACCTGGAGAAGACCCTGCAACACATTATGGAGAAGTTTGTCACGTATTCCTGCTCCATCCCTTTGACTGTTGGGGTAACCCGGGATCGGGTTAAGCAGGTGCTATTTCATTTCTCTCTGCAAGATGGTGCTTCAGAGTGGTTACGAGACTTGAACATGGAGGCTTTGGGCATTACTGATTGGAACTCTTTAGCTCTTGCCTTCTACAAGAGGTATTTCCCACCCCAGAAGACCAATGCCCTAAGGAGTCAAATCATTAGCTTCAAACAAAGTCCTACTGAAGACTTTAATGAAGCATGGATTCGTTTCAAACGATTAGTTCGCTCCGTCCCACATCATGGTTTTCATATCTGGTTCCTCTGCAACCAATTTTATAATGGGTTATACGATGATCACAGAGCTTTGCTAGATTCCTCGGCTAATAGGAGGTTTCAAAACAATACGAATGATGTTAATGCATGGAAGTTGATTGATGAGATAGCCACTCACACTGCTGAGTATGGTAATCCAAGGGGAAGTGCTAGAGGTGGAGGTTCAGACAGTGTTGTTGTAGCACAATTAAAGGCATTGATTGCTAAAATTGTAGAATTGCAGACGAGTCAGTCTTTGAGTCAAAAGCAGACAGTTCATGCCATGGTTCAACAGGAGGTTCGTTGTGAGAGATGCGGGATAGATGGTCACATTGCCGCGAGGTGTATGAGTACAATTGAGAAAGTACATGCTTTTCAGTCATTCAAGCAAGGTACTCCCAATTACAACTTTTTCCCTGAAAGAAGTCAGAATTCATCTACTCCAACCCCACAGCCGAATGCATATGTCATTCCTTAGAACCGCGGTAATCAGCCGGGTTACTATCAAAGATCGCCTCAACAATTTTAGCCATTGCAAGCTTCTAATAATGATCTAGCTGAGATGAAAGCCATGTTGCAGCAGGGTTTGATGATTCAACAGAAGCAAGCTGCGCAGATTTCTGAGCTCATGGCTCATAATAAGATGCTTGACACTCAAGTGGCTCAAATGGCGGAACAAAATCCATCTAAACAGCCCGGAAACCTTCCTCCTCAAGGTAAACAAGCACATGAGCAAGTAAATACTATTTCCTTGAGGAGTGGAACTTCTTATGCAAGTCCGGAGATGCCCACTAATGAGGATGCTGTTCCTTACATGCATCCTAAGAGATTTAGTAACCTGGAGTTGGGTGATGACGAGAATGAATTAAGCAAGGATAAAACATGATACGAGAAAACGAGCGGAAAAGAGGATATTACCACATGTACTCGATCAAGTGGCCCAATACTCGATCGAGTATACCCCCATGATGATGTTGTTTCTCGATTTTTTGCTACGACAATTGGTGAACATAGGTTACTCGATCGAGTAGACCCTAAACTCGATCGAGTATCTCCCCTGAATGCTTTTGGTGATTCACGTGCTGAGAAAAAGGAAAAATAAGCCGCACCTATAAAAATTACCTTACCATTTCTACATCGACAACAAAAATCACAGCTGGATAAACAGTTCGGTAGGTTTATGGAGGTAATTCGGAATTTACAAGTGAGTGTGCCTTTTACTGAGTTGGTCACTCAAATGTCGGGTTATGCTAAGTTCTTAAAAGAGATTTTAACAAGGAAGCGGTCCTTTGATGAGGTAGAGACCGTTGCATTTACTTAGCAATGCAGCGCTGCATTACAAACCAAGTCACCTCCTATGCTTCAGGATCCAGAGAGTTTTTCTATCCCTTGTCATATCGGTAGTATTGCTATAGATAAAGCCCTTTGTAATCTAAGGGCTAGTGTTAGTGTAATGCCGTATTTTGTTTGTAAAAAGTTAAATATGGGTCAACTCCGTATCACTAATATGACTTTACACATGGCTGACAGATCTCTTAAGCGCCCCTTAGGTGTTTTAGAGGACGTTCCAGTTAGAGTAGGAAAGTATTTTATTTCAGTTGATTTCATTGTTATGGATATGGCTGAAGACTCCCAAGTTCCTATTATTCTAGGACGACCTTTCCTTCACACTGCGGGGGCGGTCATAGATGTTAGGGATGGTAGTCTTACACTAAGGATAGGGGATGATAAGATTACGTTTATCTTAGATAAATCATTAAAACATCACGAGTCAGCTACTTGTCATATGATTAACATTGTTAATTTTAATATTGATGACTACCTTCCTACATGTTTGGACAGGACTAAGTCTGACGCCCCTGCTGATGCGTCAAGACCATGGAGCAAGGAGGTAGACGAAATAGAGAAGTTGATTTATGGAGATGAACCTCCTCCTGCGACGGTTTATGGCCTTGAGGTAAGTGAAGACTTCGAAGCTGAGCTTGATGCTCTAGAGGATGAGATTTCCAAAGATGAGCCCTCGCTGCGGTAGGTAGAGATGTAATTTTTCCTATAGGAGAGATCGTTTCTTCTTGTCCCATAAATGCAAAGGTAGAAGGTGGTAAACAGTCTAATTTGCCTTTTATTTTGGATGTTGAGTTTGATAGCCTCCACTGCATTTTCTGACAACTCTTTATGTTTCTATTATCTTTTGGTGCTACTTATGTTTGTGTGTAGCACATGCGCTACTTTTTGATTTACTAATGAGTGCTTTAAGTTTTTTTGATGGTACATTGAGTGAACATTCAGTTTAAAGTAGAAGAAATAACCCGCATGGTGTACACTCGATCGAGTGGCCCAGAACTAGATCGAGTATCCATGGTCCTGGGTCTGATGTTGTTGCTCGTGAAGGAAATGCGCAGTTGGTTGCTGTTATCCCCTGTTTTGCAGCTGGTTTGGGAGAACCTCTACACTTACACTTGGTATTATCTTCCCTTGTATCTTCTTTTATTGTATTATCTTAGTTATTTCTCCTTATACCTTTGTTAGTAGTGTCCTTTAGGTTGGTGGATATACGTTATATTGTGATTTATGTGTTGTTTAGGTCACAATGAGGACACTGTGACATTTAGGTTTGGGGGAGAGTCTTTACTTTATTGTTGTGTGCATTTAATTTATGTTGTGTGCTTTAAAAATCAAAAATCCATAAAAATTAAAAAATTTCAAAATCCAAAAATATATATGCTATATATTTCTTTGTTTTAGGTTGAGTCTTGGTAATTGAATTTCAATGATGATAATTTGCTTTTTTTTGCATTTGAATCCCATTTAAGTTATCCATGTACATTGTTTTGACCGTTAGCTTATGAAAATAAAGCTCAATGGACAAGTTTGACCGTAATTGACATACCCTATGCTGATTAGATTTGACAAATTTGGTTGGTAAACTACTTAAATTTTGAGGTCTATAGAGCTTCCTAGGCCAGGAACATCAATAAACTGGTTTCATTGTCAATTAGGTCTGAGTGTGGTTTCTCCTTATAGAATGTGTAATATCAAACTGCATAAGTGTGAAACTAATTTCTTGATGCTTTTATTGCGTTCATTTGACTAAGTACGTGTGGATAGACAGTTCTTACCATTCAAATAAGCCTCACATAGCCAAATTGACCTGATTTTATACCCTTGAAATTGAGTTCATTCTGTTTAGCTCGTTTGAATAATTGTAACCTTTTTCATACTATATCTTATAACTACAATCCTAGAATTTGCCTACCTTATCGGGATAGTCGCAGATGCTTACGTTTCATGTTTATTTTACTACTAAGGCTGGGTTGGGACTTATAAATTGTCAATGTGGATGTAGTAGAATATTTTGCAGCAATTGTGTTAATTCCTTATGTTGGAAAAGAGAAGTATGAAGCAAAAGAAAAAAAAAGAAAAAAAAAGAGAGAATTGAAGAAAAAAAAAGAAAAAAATGGATGAAAATAAAATTAAAAAAATAAAGGAAAGATTGTTTCATATCATTGTTAAGGGATTATATGGGGTGTACTAGAGTCTAATGCATTATTGGGGAGTAGTTCATTGTCTCCCATGTGTTGTCAAAGTTGAGATGATTTCTCTAGTGGGGATTGTTATTGCATATATTGTAGAAATGGTTTTGGTTAGTATGTAGCTGCGACTATCGTCTTAGCCTCACATATCCATAACGTGCTTCGGCACAAAACTTTTCTACCTTTGCCCAATTGCCACCCTTATTGTCCTTGATACATGTACTTTTGTGTATATTGTAAATGTGTATTAGTTGGGGAAATTTATATCAGATTAGATTGCATGCATGTTTCATAAGTTGAGTAAGTGTTCTTATTTCTTTCTATCTTACATATAAACCCACCCTTACATATACTTATGAGTGCGAGAGTCCGACTGAATTTTGTCTTGCAAGATCGAAAGGTATTTGGTTTTGTCTATATTACACTGTAATATAAATCTTGTGACTTGAGCTGCGTTTTCTATTTCCCGTGATGATGAATTCGTTTTATTGGTACAACCTATGTCATTACTTTGTTATAGATATGGATAGCTTGGGATTTGTATGTGCATTAACATTAGCTCTGAGTTCTTCATTTACCATTTGTATATTTGTCTTTTTGTACTGTGTGATGATGGTTTGGGGGAGTTTGATGAGTCATATTTATATACATTTATATGTCTCCCCTTTAGTTGTTTTAATACGGTTTTCGTGCTAGAATACCTTAGTTACATGTCATTTATGCTAGAATGAGATACTTTCGCGTTTTGGTGTTTTAATGCAGACTTGGAGCATTTGTGGAACATTTGGAAGATATTAGCACCGCGGAGAAGACATGACGGAACACACGAAGCATGGCACGGAAATCTAGAGGAATAAAGAAAGAGAATATTGCACGAAGAAGTGGGAAGAACCTAAATACTCGATCGAGTTTAAGCATACTCGATCGAGGAACCCGGGGGCAATTAGAAGAATTAAATGCCGAGAGTTGACGGTCAAGAAAAGAGCATACTCGATCGAGTATGTCAATACTAGATCGAGTATTCATCCAGATTCCGTCTTTTGCGAGGACTTTCCTAAACCAATTTAGCTTCTATTATAAATACCAAACTCGATGCCTATTGTATTATTATGCATGATTATGCTTAATTACGTTATATTTACCCTAGAAACCTCTAAAAACTTCTATTTTAGTTTATTTTATAATTATTCCGGATCTAAGCCTTAATCATCATTAATTTCGTACGGTATATGTTCAATCTTTCTTTATTACTTCAATCTTTGTTTTTCATCTTATTTATGTTTTTAATTATGTTTTCAATCAATCTTACCGTTGTTAGTTTAGTTAATATGCGTAGCTAATTTAATGATCTGGGGTGAAAAGGGATCTAGGTTGTTAGAAAGGGGTTTTATTAATGAATTGATAGTTAAATTGCTTATCTGTTGTTGTTCGGTTATTGTTTCGAATCTGGTTAATTAATTTCTGCAGGGTTAATTAATTAATGTTGCAAACTAGGCTTTGTACCGACCGGACTAAGACTAGTATAGGCTGCGATAACTGAATAGAATTAATTTAATGATAGCGACCGCATGTTAAATTGAATCTAAAGGACATATTAGAATCGACCGATCATATGGACTTAAACAACAAGATTTGCTCTATTAATTAGTTAAATCACATCCCCGTATAACTATCTAGTGAACTTGATCCCTAGACCTTTTAATATTATTGAATTCATCTTTTTTTATCTTGCAATTAGTTATAGCTAAATCAAACAAATCTTCAAGAACGTTGTTACCCTTAAGACAAATTACTACATTAGCAAATAGATTATTATTGCCTCGTTGTGGATTCGACCCTGACTTACCGCTAACTATTTGTTAGTAGTATCTTAGGATTATTTTGATATAGGTCATACGACTAAATCCTTATCAGCAGTAAAATAATAAGTTCTAGTGTCATCTGCTGCCACAAATGTGAAGTTCATGCTGCATTTACCAATTTATAAGCATAAAAGGTTTTTAAGTTTCCTTTAATTGATGTGCAGGTTTATGGATAATTACTTTGGAAAAGAGATAACATCCTCTTTCAAACATGAATAACATGTATATCAAGCCTTTATGTCTTTATAAGTGCATGTACTGCAGTTGCTACAACCAAGGTATAAGTGCACATCACTACGGTGAAATTCAGCCAGCTGCACACATAGCCAGTGCTGCTCTTCTTGCAATGTATTCATTACCTTTTAATTTGTGACAGTCAAAACTGTTAGTAATTTGTTAATGTAACATACTGAAAGCTTGAGGACAAAAGAGCTACATGCATAGAACACATCTGTAAATTAGGAAATATTTTATAGAAGAATGTGTTGGGATACTTCCGTTTTAGTTTCTAGCCAGATGTACATCAGGAGTTTAATAAGTTCAAGTTTCAGTTCTTCTAAATTTTTCGAGGTGGTATCCAGATTCACATTGTACATGATATATAAATATATTCCTATTCTTAATATTTTGTCATTGTGTTCTTGATTATAGTAATGTTAATATTTTGGTTCATAGATAGTTAATGTAATTCGATAAGCATTTTTGAGGTCATTTGAAGACACATGCTGTTAAATTATCTATGCCAATAAGATGGTTGCTTACTTTTTTCTGAAGCATCATTTCTATTGTAGTTATCGTACAATTAGTCTCCGGTTGGCGAACTTGAAAGTTATGATGATGATTCTTGGCAGCAAGCAGATCCTTGTTCTCGTGTGCCCTACCATTATTTTGTTTAAGAAGAGAAGTCAGTTTTAACAGTTATCACTGTACATTTTTTCATGAACTCTTACCATCCATGGAGTGCATCAGCTTCTTTCCCTTGTGGATGCACGCTTATATATGTTGAATGTGTTGTTGAGAGTGAAAACCCCGTATGTTTAGAATAGCCAGTTGCGTCAAAAAATAAGAAGACGTGCTATTTTTAAAATATTTAGTTTGATATTTGTTATGAAAAAAAACCTCTTCAGTAAGATGGCCTTAGAGCTGAAAAGCTAACCACCAGAAAGTTTCCTGCAATGGACTGCAGAGCATTGCATTGCTCTAAAGCCGAATTTTCCCAGGCTGTGACTATCATTACCTGTTCAGAGCTACATGCGAAAACCAAATAATTTTTCTTAATAATGGAATACTTAAAAGTAATAGCTAACTATAAACTGTGAAGATTTTTCTGTACAAAATTTCAGTTACCTTTGATCAACAATGATAACTTCACAGATGTCCTCAGGCTGGCCATTTTGCCGGGGGACTTTGCAAGTGGTGTCTACATATATAACTATACCCAAAACATCTACAGTTGTAAAGTTTGGGATTAGAAATTGAATGACTTAAGATTGTGTAATTCTAAAATTTGCATTTGCACTAGACAATATGCAGTTAATTTAGTCACTTACCATATTGATCATTGAGTTTAATTTTCCTTGGAATACATGCAAGGAATATGTATTCATATTTAACAGGAGGCTCTGGTTCTAAAATAGGTAGGACAAAGTGAAATGAAGTTGATATATTTCATCACCTGGATTTTCCCACTCCTGACCAGGTATCATCTTCACTTTAGCATTTGATATTTCGTATGTCATATTATCCTCAAGAATATCTTCAAACACTTCTAAATCTTCCTCATATAGTATTGCCTGCAATATTGAACCTTGCAACAGTTGCAGTATCTTTAGCCAAAGAATAAATGCTTAGTTTATTAAGATACAATGCTCAATGGAACCAAATAAGGGGAGGATCAAAGTCAATAGTTAATAAAGTCTGAGTAGGTTTAACATACTCTGATACTGCATTTCAGAACTGAGGTCATATGATGAGCCTATGTAAATAAATTTTACAAAGTTACATTACATTATTGGTTTCAAATCGTAAAAAGTGGGTTGTTTAATCAGTTTGCTGAATTCTTGGTTCTTTACTGCAGATTACACATTATTTATAGGTAACTTACCTCTTGATCTTTAACCTTAAATATCTGGTAACCCAGTGTTTGTCCCCCCAGTGAATGATGTACAGTTGTCTTCTCGATTACCTTCACTTTGATAGAATATGGACCTTGCTTACCTACAAGATCTTTAGAGGATTTCCTAATAGTCTTCATATTAATCTGAATAAGCAGCACATACATAATTCAAAGGGTTGAATGGCGTAATCATATAACCTACCTGTAAATATCATCTAAATCTTGGTAGAGTATCTAAAGACTTAAAACTTACACTTGAAAATGATGCATGGTTTGTGTGAATAGAGTATTGTAAGGTTTTACTTATATTAATTGAGGTTGCTTGTATTCAAGGAAGAGAGATTGTGGAAATCATTTTACCTTTTAGACTTGCCAGTTTGAAAGCATGGATTAGATTACTAAAGACTCAACAGCCATCATTTTGGTGATTTTTTGGATGCAGTTGGTGTGTGTGTGTGTGTGTGTATGGGGGGTGGGGGAGTAGTGTGGGGTGTATTTTTGCAGAGGTGTTGTCAAGTCTATGGAGGGGTAACCCTTTTCGGTTTGTGAAATTGTTTAGTACTTGTGTCCAGTTTGAGTATAACTATTTTATACGCAATGTATTTTTCAGTTAAGATTTTACTGTTTACTTATGTAGAATGTAATTTCCATGTTTAACATTCTTAGGAATTTATAATTACTAGATCCTCTATTAAAGCACTGACAACCAGACTTAAGAAACACATGCTTTGCAAAATAACATCCCAGCATTTCTAGGTAGTAGAAATCCCAAATGAGCGAGACACACATCGTTAACAGTAATTTATTTATCTACACGTGAATTGGTCTACTTCAGCAAAAAGTGGCAGATTTATATGCCAACGTCGTGCAATATATTCACCTATCAGCAATAACGTTCGTATTACACCTCTCGATCAAACCATCCAATCTTATCTCGCATTTGACTGCAATATATCCCGTTAAGTTAGGTCCCTACTTCTGTTAACAATGTGTACACCGCTGAAGTGTGTGCTGGTTGAAATACAATATCAGACAACCAACAATAACATTACACTAAAATGAGATTCACCAACACAGCCCAAAAAAGTTTCCCAAAAAAGTCACTGACGTGTTATATCTGGTTTGAGTTATATCTGCTTATCAAACCAGTAAATCTTATGTTGAATTAAAACACAGGTACCAAATAGTTGACTTAGCGTACTGCAGTGTCATATATTCCTTGAATTAACGCCTACAAGATGCACACGCAATTGTAAACCTGGCTAAAGTTTGGGAATTGAACACACGAGCAGGCGTGATAGAACACACAACCCAAAGGGTATGTACCAGTTGAGCCAATAAATAACAGAAACGACAATATCATGGCACCCCAGGAAAGGAGTTTAAAAAGTTTATTTAAGTAGCTCAAAAATTGCAAACAAGTTTAAAGAAACAACGAGCAAAAGGCACTAACATTCCACCTACGACTATAAACCCAAACAACGTCTTTAAAACAGTCTAAGAACGGCAAAATGACATAGATTGTTCTAAGATACGCCAAAACTACAACATCATTGTTTCAAATGGCAAAACCACTACATGGCCACAGGGCACCAAGTGCAATATTAATAAGAATGTACATACAGATATCATCAAAAAAGGCAAATACCCTGACATCATGTTTCAACGCAAAAGGTACTCACAGGAATGGCCTCTGCTCCGGATTGTATGTGCCAAACCAGACAGTACGACTATGGCTGAACTGTTACTTATAGCATGCTTCATAATTATTCACAACTTATATGCAGCCTGATCACGAGTACAGCAGGACATATTTGGGACAAAAAAAAGTTAGAACACGGGCCAAAAGGGGAAGGGGAATATCTCAGAAGAACTGGACTGCAGGCTTTCAAAAATTAACACAGGAAAAGAAGGACATTAGCTAAGATTACTTACTCTGCCGTTGGAACAAAACGAAAAGCAATATCTTAGAAATGTACATACCTTTTCCAGGCAATTAAAACGTATTTGTTTGTTATAGCAAACGAAAATTACTAGGAAAACATGAAATAGACAATCGGGTTACGGTATTTAGGCGAAAAGCTGAATCCCGCGCCCTTTAGAGTACGGGTGACCAACTAGTTTTACCAAGCGTTCAAATGATTAGTATTCCCTCAATTTTCAATTATTTAATTACTTTCGATTAGAATATACCTAAAAATATACTTTATATTCCGTAAATGGTTTTTCTAACGCAACCTCTATAGTAAGAAAAACCGCAACATAAAGTAACTCAAATATCCAAAGGAAACAATTCCTAAGAACATAAATTGATTTTTCATCTGAAATACAGTCGTTATTATCGAGGGAGTATTTTGAATCGAGAATAACCGCGGCCTTCTCTTGCGGCAACCGATCTCGACGTTCCCAGACGAAGATCATTGGTTCATCACACTTGTTCCTTTTATTTTTCTATGTTTCTTGTAATTGGGATTCATAAATTGTGTTTATTTGTTTACCTTTTATATTTATCGTGAGATTGAGACCGAGGGAGTATGTCTAATGGTTGTATTTAGGAACCGACATTGTTATTTGATGTTGGATTCGTTCAGGACATTAGAAACTGAGAGTACATGAGTGATTTTGTGAGATTGAACAGGTATAATCGGGCTTCGTTTATCATTTTTATTGAAAATTTGTCTTATGTTATACGTTTTCTAAGTTTTACCCCTCATTTTGAAC
>VHZZ01006633.1:25209-37425 GCA_009801015.1 Silene noctiflora | reverse complement strand
TTTTTATATATTCTGGATATATATATTCTTTTGAGATTAATGAATCCTAACACAACATTGCTCCTAACCTTCCACTAGCATCGGTACACATACACCTACTAACAACCTTCACCGTTCAAACTTCATGTCATAGCACTTATTCACATATGAGGTACACATAATCGTCGCTCTAATACCACTTTCTAACACCCCTACTTTCGAAGGAGGCTTAACTAGGCCTTTCCTGATAACCAATGGTGCTACCATATCAGTTACCCGAGGTAAGTACATATCAAGTTGACCGTTTAAGAACATTTATTAAGTACTTTACAAGTTACCGTGCAAACTGAAGGACAACATTACTATACATATGAAAGAGTAATACAACTGACGACTCTACTAGAAACTACAGACGTCTCTATGTCAGATGATCTCCCATCCTACAGAAACACCATGCAACAAAGCAATCGCAACATCAACTAAACCTGAAAACAACCTGTTCACCATCCCCGAATGGATCATCACAGTTTTGAATACAACAATGGGGTCAGTCAACTATACAATAATATACATAGAATAACGTATAATGAACATCCAATATGAACAGAACCTCATCCTCTAAACTCCATAGTAACCAGTAACCAACTACACACCAAGGTGTGTAGTCCTACCAGATTACCCATCGCAACAGGTAATCCACGCCGCCAGTGGGGACCGCAGCCTTACCACCAAAATCCCCGATCACACCAGAGCGAACCCAGTCCATTAATGTGCATATCCCCCTTGCACCGAGAGAACGAAAGAGGCGAACAATGGGGGTGAGACCATCTCTTGCAATGGCTCACAATACAATATGCAAACTCCAACAATCACAACCATATAGCAATCGCATCATGAAGATCAGAAAATAGTAACAAAGATCATCACATCATTACATATACTATTCTACATCCAACTAAGTAGGGAAACCCTACCTGAACAACAATCTGAGAAATACCAATCAACGCATACATGGTCACGAGATACCGTTACCGACACCTACAACGATGATACAATCAGATTGTCTACAACCATAACCCTAACCCAAAACTTACAGATGGTGACAGTGACTTACCTTATCAGACGATCGGATAACTAGGCCGGAACTGACGCACGCGTCCACTCTCATGTTGGTCTCCTAGGTAAAGGCTAAAAAGTGAAGGGCGAAAGTTAGGGAAGAGATATTCTGATCTAGGGTTGTAGAAACAAGAAGGGAAGAAAAGAAATAAAATAGAAACTGATTACGAGTTATGACTTCCGCGTAATATAACATTACGCGGTCAACCGCGCATTCGGTTGAGTACCAACATACTCGACCGAGGCACCCGCACTCGGTCGAGTGCCACATACTCGACCGAGTGTCACATACTAGGCCGAGTCTATGTTTAAAACAACGAGTTCTATCATGGTTAAGATCAAACAAGTCAACTAAGGTTGGTCAACGGGTCACCCGATGGGAAGGGTATTACAATAACGACAACAGGATCCCTAAAAGAGGTTTGCATGTACAAAGGGTTCGGTTTAACAAATCAATAACCACCTTCGCTTATTCGGTAAACGCGTTCACACAGCAATTCGCTAGTATCAGGAAGCCTGAGAAGCACACCAACGACCTCTATCGGATAGTGCAAGGGTTCGATGAAAGGATCAGGGACTTTGTTACCAGATTCAATAAAGAAAAGGTGGTAATCAGGGGGTGTGACATACCGATAGTTGTGGAAGCATTCCGCCAAGGGTTGCACCAGGATTCAGATTTGTATAGAGAATTAACAAGACATCTTTGCTGTACGTTCGAGGATGTCCAAGCAAAGACGGCGACAACAATCAGGCTAGAAGAGGACATACTCTCTAGAAGGCAGGTACCAGGGGTTGAAAAGGCGGCTAAGAAGGTGACGGCAGAATGGAAGGAAAAAAGGTCTAAACCTATAACAAGCCCCAGGAAAAGACAGTGCACGAAGTGGAGGGCAAGGAGCAGGCATCATCACCAAAGTTGAACGAGTATGGCTTCACCACTCGGATAACAGGGCTCTTGCAAGCCCTGAGAGATCTGGGATACAAACTCAAGTGGCCCAAGCCACCAATAGAGCAACAATCGTGGAGAAAAGACGACAAGAAGATGTGTGAATTCCATATCGATATAGGTCACAACACTAAAGACTGCTACAATCTGAGGAGAGAAGTTAAGTACCATTTTGATGAGGGGAACCTGGACCACCTGTTATCACGTGGGGGCAAGCAACAAGGTAAGGTGAGCACTACAAGACAAATCCTACCATCACCTCCACCTGTGTGAACAAAAATAATAAACGTGATAACAAGAGGCTTAGACTTGAGCAATATGACGTACTCAGCTACAAAGAGGCACGCCACTGAAAGCAAGGATAACATGCCAAAATCCTCCTGCAGAATCACCCGCAGCGACTTGGCAGCTGTCACCTTCTTATGAGGTGGATATCCGTGATGACCAAGAGTATCATGACGCGTTGATCATAAGGTTATCTATGGCAAACTACACAGTGAGGAAAGTCCTGGTGGACACCGGGAGCTCGGTCAACCTGTTTATGTTGGACACTATAAAAGGCATAGGGTTCAGCGAGAAAGACTTGTCAAAGAAAAATATCCCATTGGTAGGATTCAGTGGAGTGACTGCTCATTCATTGGGAGAAATCACAATTCCAACCTACGCAGGAAGATTCAACAAGCAAGTAAGGTACCTGGTGATCGATGGCCCAGCTACCTACAACGTTATCCTAGGAAGGTCGTGGTTGCATTTAATGAAGACAATCCCCTCAACATATCACCAGTGTATAAAGTTCCCCACCCCATGGGGAGTAGAGGAAATTCGAGGAGATCAAGGAAAAGCCAGAGGATGTTATAAAAAGGCATTAGAATGAACTGTTAATACGCCAGCATAGCAATTACAGTGTCAATACGTCTAGAATGACTACATTGAGCCATATTATGAAGAGCTAGATAAAGTTACCTTGGACGAGCTGCAACCTGAAAGACCCACCTTCTGAAGAGCTAGACAAAGTTACCTTGGACGAGCTGCAACAGCCAATCGAGTTCCTTTAATAAAACATAGATTGCTTTGCCTGGTCTCACAATGACATGGTAGGAATAGATCCATCTATAATAACACACAAACTGAGTGTAGACCCAAAATGCCACCCGGTGCAGTAGAGAAGAATGAAGTTTGCAGTCGAAAGGAATCAGGTCATAAACCAGGAAGTAGACAACTTGCTGGCTGCAGGAAAGATACAGGAGGTAAAATATCAAGAGTGGCTATCCAATATGGTAGTGGTAACAAAGAAGAATGGCAAGTGGAGGGTATGCGTGGATTTCACCAACCTAAACAAGGCTTGCCCAAAACATCCCTTCCGGCTGCCTCATATTGACGCCATGGTGGATGCCACATCAGGACATGAGATGCTGAAATTTCTGGAAGCCTGGAGTGGATACAACAAAATCAAGATGGATCCAGCAGCTCAGGATCAGACAGAATTCATGTCAGAAGGAGGATTTATTTCTATAACGTAATGCCTTTCGGTCTAAAAAAACGCAGGCTCCAACTATCAAAGGCTGGTAAACAGGATGTTTAAAGAACAGATAGGGCAACCAATGGAAGTATACATCGATGACATGGTGGTAAAGTCTAAGAAATCTGATATGCACATGCAACGCATGTGAAAAACATTTGACACCTTGAGAAAGTACAAAACGAAGTTGAATCCATCCAAGTGTACCTTTGGAGTATCCTTAGGGAAATTCATGGGGTATATAGTGACCCAGAGAGGGATAGAATTCATCACAGAGTAAATAAAAGCAGTACTCCAGCTGAAATCTCCATAGAGACCCAAAGGCGTTCAAAAGTTAGCAGGGACAGTGGTAGGATTGAGCAGATTCATATCCAGATCCTCAGAAAGGTTTAAGCTATTCTATGACATAGTGAGGAAAAACCAAAATTTCGAGTGGACGACAGAGCATGAACTAGCTTTCAGGGAGCTCATGCAACACCTTAGCTAACCGCCATTGTTGGCAAAACCGGAACAAGAGGAAACCTTCTACCTATACTTATCTGTCACGGAGGCAGTAGTTAGTACCGTTCTCGTCAAAGAACAGGATAAGATGCAGCAGTCAGTCTACGATATAAGCAACGTCCAAACTGGCTCTCATTACTGCCTCTCGTTACTGCCTCCTATAAACTGCGTCCTTATTTTGAGTCGCACACCATACATGTCATGACTAACTATCTATTGAAGTCCGTAATGAGAAAGCCAAAATTTTCAAGATGGATGTCAAAATGGTTAGTACACCTTAGCGGGTACGACATACGATATGAGCCACGAACAGCTATCAAGTCATAAGCCGTAGCAGACTTTGTGTCAAACTTCAACCCTGACATCCAGGTACAGTAAGAAAAAGAAATCCTGAGCCTGGGGGAAACCAAGGGAGGAGAAGTTTGGACGTTGCACATAGACGGAGCTTCCAACCAGAGGGGAGCAGGGGTATGCTTGGTGCTGAGATCTCCCCACGGAGACCTGATAATAAGGGCAGTCAGGTGTGAATTCAAAGTAACAAACAATAAGGCGGAATACGAAGCACTCGTACTAGGCCTACAGATGGCGCTCGAACTGAAAGTCAGAGAGCTGCAGGTATACAACGACTCCCTTCTCATTGTTAACCACGTAAATGACAGTTATGTTACTAGAGATCCGAAGATGATAGCCTACCTCAAGGTATCAAAAGACCTGAAGCATAACTTTAGAGACTTCAAGATAAATCAAATCCCATGGACCAGAACGTGGTAACTGACTTGTTGGCAACCCTAAGGGAAACATTCAAACTAGTAGAGCTATCCAATAAAGCAATCATACATGTTCTGGAACCAGACATAAAAAAACTGACCGAGGAAGACCAGCCAGACAAAGGGCAGGGCCCAGACCCAGTCAGGTCTTCCGTAATACTGACAAGCATGGACGAGCAGCCAATAAAAACTAACTGGCGGCAGCCCTATATAGAATAGCTAATGGAGGATAAGCTGACCGCAAACAGAAAGAAGACAGGAACTTCAGACTAAAGGCCTCAATGTATTTCATGATTGATGGCGTACTTTTCAGGAGATCGCTGGCAGGACCCTACTTAAGGTGCCTAGATATGGCAGAGGCATAAACGATGATGCATGCCATCCATAGTGGAGAGTGTGAAAACCATGCAGAGGATATGATCCTCTCGAACAAGGCCCTCAGACAGGGCTACTTCTGGCCCACGATGAGGAAAGACGCGGTCGAATACGTCAGGAAATGCGACGCATGCCAAAGATCTGCCCCAATGATCCACCAGCCAGCAGAACCCATGCACCCCATTATCTCACCATGGTCATTTATGACACGAGGAATGGATATTGTTGGTCCGCTGCCTAGGGCTCCAGGCAACATGCTATAGATGCTAGCAATGACGGATTATTTCTCCAGGTGGATAGAAGTTGAAGCATTCACCAAAGTAAAAGATAAACAAGTGATTTCCTTTATCAAGCGTAACATACTCTGTAAGTTTGGGATTCCATCAGAAATCATATCTGACAACGGGTCACAATTCGTATCCGATAACACTGAGGGATTATGTGCTAGGTGTAATATTGCACTAAAAAAATCAGCACCTGATATAGCTTTAAATTTGTAAGCCTCGCAAGTGTACGATTACTCGTTGTAGCTTGAAAGAGTCGAACCCAAAGGAGGGAATTGGCATTATGAATGATCGTTATTAATCTAGTTTAACTCAAACAAAGAAAGGGGTTTTGATTTTAAACTAATTACTACGATAAAGACTAAAAAAAATTAAGAACGAAGCAATAATTAAAGATGGTCTAAGACGATAATTAAAGGGACTAGGATGTTAGGGTTCACCTTTTAAATCTAGAGACGGAACTAGGCATGGACTAACAATTATCCGAGTTCATAACAAAATAAGACTCAACCTCTCGATATGAATCTAACTTTTAATCTAAGATTAATTAACTTACTCATTCAAATAATCCCACCCCACAAATCCTATTACTAGTCAAGTTACTCACCCAACAAGTAGATAAATAGAGATAAAGGCCTAACTTACTCATTCAAGCATTTCCTCAAACACCTTATGAGCACAACAATTTGTAAAGGGGAACAACTAAAGAATTATCATTAATCCATGCTAAATCATCTCCTAGACTATTACAAAGGATCCCCCTTTTATCCTAGTAAGGGGACTACTCACACATGCTTGGAATAAACACAACAAAACTAGTGAAAGATGAACAAAGTTGAACAATAAACATAATGCTAGTAAAGATGGCAAGGAAATGAACAAGGAAAGTAATTAAACAACAAATAATGAAAACTAAGAAGAAAATTATGCCAAAGGTTGCAACTTTTATTGATATGGAAAGAGATTCATCAATTCTTCACTTACAACCCAATGTCACAAACATAATCTAAGAGAAGTAACTAATTCTAGTCCAAGTTTTTGAGTAATTAAAATATAATTAAGGAAAGATTAAGAGAGTAATTAGATAAACTTGCATAAAAATAGGGCAATTCTAAGATCTAGGGTTGTGTGTCATTACAATTAAGGAGAGGGGTATTTATAGTTTCTCCAACAAATGGGGCAAATTTAGAGAACCAAGTAAAAATGCGGTTCTATGCTCTCAGCCGGCCGACCGGTTGCCGGTCCAATCACCGGCTGAGAGTCCATTGACTTCAATGAAGGCTTTTTGGTGCATCAGGTAGCAGGGGCCGGTGCGTAGGCTGCCGGTGCATCCAACGGCTCCGAGCACTCCAGGGAGCTTCATTCTTCCCTTCTTCAAAAATATTTTAAGGCATGGAATCTGTGTCGGCCGGTTGGCAGGCTGCCGGTGCACCGACTGAGAACTCTTCTTCTTCAATTTTGCCTTCAAAACTGAGTGTCAGGTCGCCCCAGCCTGCTAGCAGGCTGCCGGTCAGCCTACCGGCTGGGATCACTCCAGAATGCTCTTTGATAACTTCCTCAAAAATTGTCTAAGTATGGAACGGTTTCCCAGCCGGCTAGCAGGCTGCCGGTCAGCCTACCGGCTGGGATCACTCCAGAATGCTCTTTGATAACTTCCTCAAAAATTGTCTAAGTATGGAACGGTTTCCCAGCCGGCTAGCAGGCTGCCGGTCAGCCTACCGGCTGGGATCACTCCAGAATGCTCTTTGATAACTTCCTCAAAAATTGTCTAAGTATGGAACGGTTTCCCAGCCGGCTAGCAGGCTGCCGGTCAGGGGGCCGGCTGGGAACCTCTTCTTGCCTTGTTTCCTTCTCCTTTCCCATGCTCTTCCAATTCACCTCCTTTTGCTCCCGCTTCTTCAATTCTGTCTCAAGTTCTGCAAAACGAGACATAGGCTCAGAGAATGGGGAATACGGGCACAAAATGCAAAGGAAGGGTGCAAACCACTCCGAAACGGATCAAAATGCATGGCCAAGAAGGGGAAATATCATGCCCAAATAACCACATATCAGCACCCAGAAACCATCAGTCTAACAGGCAAGGTGAGTCCAGCAATAAGATCATCGTGGAAAACTTGAAAAAACGGCCGGAAGATCTAGAAGGTAAACGGACAGACGAGCTTCCCCCGGTGCTGTGGTTAGATAGAACCACCCCGAAGATGGCAACAGGACAAATACCCTTCAGTCTGGTGTTTGGCGCCTAGGCAGTAATTCCGTCAGAAATTCGGGTTCCCACCCACAGGTATGGATATATAACGGGGGAACTGAACCAATGAGAGATGGTCAGGAGCCTGGATACAATAGATTAATTAAGAACAAGCACTCAGATACGTCTGGCCTCTTATAAGCAGACGGTAAATAAAAGCTACAACAAGAACGAAAAAATCAGGCTCCTGGAAGTAGGAGACCTGGTTCTCCGAAAAGTGTTTCAGAATACCAAAAACCAAAAAAATGGTAAATTTGCTCACAAATGGGAAGGACCATACCAGGTGGAAAGTGTTGGTTGCCATGGGGCGTACAGATGAATGACTATGCAAAGTCAAATCATCGAAAAACCGTGAAACATTCTCCACCTGAAGAAGTACCAGATTTGACTAAGGGGAGAAATCTTAGTGTACAGAGGAAGTTTTAGTATTTCGAAACTCAGCAAAAAAAAAACAAACATAAGGAAGACTATGGGCTCTAGTTTCTACCACCTATCAGGTGTGGTGCAAACAAGAATCTATTCCTAAACACAGGGTGACAAGGCACACGACACTCCAACATGCCCAACCTAATTCTTAGATTAGGCACCCTCACCAGGCGGGTGGACACGAAAAGTAGCTTGGCCACAACTTTGAGTTCTCGTAGCTACCCCTGATAACACCCCCAAGGTAGCTAACGACGCTGAGTATTCGATACAGTCTAGGCCCCATAATTATGCATGCACATCAACGGTCTTGGAAAGACGATAAATTTACCTAAGGTACGCCTCTATGGCTTGAAACATGATGAAAACACCTTGCGTCATGAACAAGGTTAAGTAGTCAATCTAAATCTACTTCCTAAGAAGACACAACATCACTGGAAAGTCTAAATCTGTCCCCTGGGTATACACGACACCAGATTAAGTCCAAATCTGCCCCCTGGGTAGACACGACATGCTCAAGGTCTAAATCTACTTTTTGGTAGACACGACATCCCTTATAAGTCTAAATATGCTCCCTGGTAGACACGACATGCTCGAGGTCTAAATCTTCCTCCTGGCAGACACGATAGCCATCTGTCTAAATCTGCCTCCTGGCAGACACGACATACCAAAATCCTAAATCTTCCTCCTAGGCAGACATACCATGAGTGTTTAAGCACAAGTAATGCATAAAATAAACTAGTTAAAAACATGGTGCCATTCCAAAATACGGAGCCTAGCATGAAGGCAGACTCGGCCATGTTCAAAATCAAAGAAAAACGAAAGATTAACTTGCCAGTAGGCAGGGTCACCGAGACTTAAGTGTCATAAAGTTTTTACAAACCTAAGCCACGCAGGGTTAGGCTCCCAAAAAACTGATAAAAACAACAAATAAACGGAGGATTAGTCAACAACTACCCTCACAACTTCTTCTGCTTCCCCTCCCATGGCCTGTGTCTTACCTTGTCTTGCAGGGACTGAACTGGACTCAGTAGCATCTTTGGTGGCAGCAGCCTCAGAGGAGACACCACTAGCAGCAGCTTCCTGACCACCCGCAGCTTCCCCCCATAGTGGCATCACCAACCGGAGAGTCGACCACGCCAACTTCAAGCATTAGGAGACTGAGGTCTGGGGCATTAAAGAAAAGGTTGTTCAACTGCTTCTCCTCATTCTCAAATCCTTCATGGTAAGTCCCCCTGCAGCAATACTCGGATACCATTGATTTTGCCTTGTCAGGTAGTGTGTGCGGCAATGTTATTGGTTGGCCAGTTTGATCAGGTCCCTGATCTTCTCCTCAACACGAGTCAGACCGTCAGTGAACTCCCTGCATACCTCTTGAGTCCGGGCTAGCTGATCAACTTCCTGCTTCTTCTGGCTCTTGACCTCAGCAAGCTCCATTTTCAGTTCCACTCCTCGCGCTCCCAAATCAGTACGCTGCCTCTCCATATCTACGCAGATGGCAGTCAGCTCCTTGTTCTTGGAGCTGGTAGCCAAATTCTCCGTCCAAAGCCTTTTTATCACCTTCCTGGTATAAAGGGCGGATTGCAGCGTCTAACAATAGAAGCAACAATGGCATGGGAACGGAGAAAACGAAGGGAAAAGGTCACAAAGGGGGAATCAAAGGGAAGAACTTAAAATGAAGGCGTTCACCATGTCAGATTCAGCCATATGCTTGGGGTAGAACTTGTGAAACTCTTGGACATATGAAGGAAAAAGCATCCGGTCCATAGTGGGCCAGAAGGGAGCAAGATCTGGGTTGCCAAAACCTTCAGGAAAGTAGAGATGGCTACACCCACTAGCAGGAGGAATGGATGGCGGAGTCAGCGGGTGCCGAGACAGAGGGGTAACTTCATTAGGTTCTACGTTGGGAGGAGCGGTATGAGAGCCTGAGCCTCTAGAAGTCTGGGAGCTGGGCTCAGAGGCTCTCTTCTTGGCAGGAGTAAGAATGAGAGGGCTAGCAGCAGCTTTCCTCTTAGTAGTTTGAAGGAGGGACTCGAACATATCAACTTTGGCACTTCCTACAGGCCGGAAACGGGAGAGATCAGGCATCTGAAGAAAATAACAAGCGTCGGGGATAACAGAAAAGGGGCAGAGTGCAGGAACTTACTGGAAGACATAGTATGAGACGATTGTTGGGAGGGAGAATAACCGAATAGTAGAAGCGTCCTCATAAGCCTCAGGGTTGTTGATATCTGCACGCAAACAGAAGGTAAGAGGGTAAGTAGGGAGAAATACGGAAGATACCGAGAAAACAGCTTACTCTTGGTCTGGATCCAGGTCTCAAACAGGTATTCGACGGGATAGGGGATAAAATCCTTCTTGATGAAGAAGAACTCCTCGAACCGGTGCTCATCTTTTGACTTCACGGTCAGCTTCAAGAAGCCTTCACCACCACCCTAGAAGCAGTAAGAGTATTGGCCCTTGCCCAGGGCGCGGATCTCAAACATGTGCGCTAGGTCCCCGATACCGATGTCTGTGTCCATCAAATGATTGATGGCGTTAGCTGCCAGAAGAATCCTCCATGCATAGGCAGAAATATGGGCCATGGGAAATTGATTCGATTCGAGAAAATCCTGGACTATTTTGGGAAAAGAAAAGCGGAGGCCATACTTGAAAGGGTACAAATATAGGCAGGCCCAACCCTCTCAGAGGCCGTCGAATAATTGACCGAGAGAAGGAATGTGGATAACCACATCGTCACCAAGGCCCAACCATTTCTTGATTTTGGTCTTGTTTAAAGAAAGGGTGGAGTTACAGTTATGAGGGTGTTTAAGAATGTTCCGGGAAGGAAAAATCTCATATGGCTCAAGATTAATGGGGGCGGAAGATGAAGATGCTTGGCGAGTTTTTCCCCATTTCTCAAGAAATTAAAAGAAAAGTGGGTTGGAAAAACGGGTTATCTGGAGAAGTGAGAACATGAGCTGGCAAAAATGGCGGATTTCGGGAGAGCTCGAGACAAAGAAGATGAAGCTGAGGGTTTTTGGAATAATTGAGGAGAGAGGAAGAAACGATTGGAGTAAATAAGTAGGGAGGATTTTGGAGAAATGTGTCGAAAAGTAGTGAGTAGTGGAGAGTAATGAGTGTGGGGGAAGTTTCAAAATAAAAGACTGCGCATATCCATCGATAAATTTCCCGCTCGTCACTTCGATATGTGCTTCGCAAGAAATTAGGGGCAAACTGTTTGGGCTTAAATTCGTGAATTGGGCAAGAGAATGCGCTAAGGGGCAAAGCTGAAGGCAATGAAGCCCACCTACTGTGTGTGTAGAGGAGAAGCGGCATATGGGCCCTGGGGATTGATAAGTGATTATTTTATATACTTTAACCCCTTATATTAGCTTGATTTCTCATGTCATTTTAGCACTTTGTTTAGTGTTTTGGGCTAATATCGTGTTCTAGTTGCATTGTCTTGCTTATAACGTGTTTTGTAGGAAATGAAGCTTTTATTAGCTAATTCCCGACAAATATGAGCAACTATCGAGAACACTAGCTAAGTATAGCAAGTTTTGGACCATGCATGGTCATGCAAGTACAAAAGCTCAAGGAAATGATCAAAGTATAGAGAAAATGGCCCAAGTAATTATCCAAGGCAAATATAAACAAATGATTAATTGAAGCCCAAATAAATCCAAGTGAAGATGTGGAAAATATCAAGCATAGGATTCCAAGAATTTCCACAAAAACAAGGAGTTTCCGGACAATTAAGGGCGCATNTCCAAGAATTTCCACAAAAACAAGGAGTTTCCGGACAATTAAGGGCGCATTAGATGAAAACATTGGATACCCGAGCATTTACTATGGCCATTTAAAGCCATTCAACCCGGAAACACACGTCCCCGATCGGGGATGGGTGACCCCGATCGGGGTTTCCCACATTTATGTGCTTTGGATTCTTTATGAGTTGTTTACGTTTCAAGCCCCAATCCACTATATAAGGAGGGTCACCCCTGGCCTTATTACACCACTCCTTACACCTCCTTACATATATTTTCCTTAGAATTCTCTCTAAATAGTAGTAGTTAGGTTAG
>VHZZ01006632.1:67779-78344 GCA_009801015.1 Silene noctiflora | reverse complement strand
AATCAGTTGACAAGTATATAACAACATATATCCCGAATATTCCTTTTTGAGATTTATTATGTAGACGCACTATTGAGGAGGACACTACTCCAATATAAACTCCGTCACACAATTGAGTGCCGACTTGAGTGCACAAATGTGTTCTCATATCGATACTATGACTTTGAAGTTTGATAAAGTCATGGCTAAGATGAGTGAAGCTTCCAATTCACTCAAGCAACAACCGGTTCAAAATGTCAATGCAATGGCAATGACACCTTCTATCCCAAGTAGAGTATGTGAAAATTGTGGAACATTGGGACATGACCAACAAGAGTGTAGGGGCACAACCGAACAAGTAAATGCTTTCCAAGCATACAAGAATGACACCCCTTACTCAAAATTTTACAATGAGAACACCATGTTCCATCCAAACCTCTCATACAAGAGTCAAAACATTTAAAATCCACAACCATTATACACCCTACCACCAATGAGAAATCCAACTCACAGACCATTCCACAACCAAAACCAAGGATTTCAAAGCCAAACCTCTTACAATCAACCAAATGACCAAGCTTTCGATGTTCAAAAAGCGGTTTTGCAAATGCAAAAGAATCAATAAGATTTCTTTTCTCAAATGCAAAAGGATAGTCAAGCCAAGGACATAACCATCAACAACATCCTTGCTCATAACAAGATGATGGAAACTCAATTGACCTAATTGACCTCTTCGAGTTCCCAAAGGCAAAAGGGACAATTACCTCCCCAAGGTTATCCCCTTACAAGAAATGAAACCATCAATGCCATTCACTTGAGGAGTGGTACACATTATAAGGAACCCAAGCCTATTGGAGAAGATATTATTGAGAGAAATGCTACGTCAAAGGATGTGATGTAAGATAGAGTGTTGGAAGAAAGAAATGAGTCGGAAACTTTGTAGTAGAACCTACTACAAGTAAATCATTGAAGAAGAGAAAGGCAAAGAGGTTGAAAGAAAACGTATTGTGATTAAACTACCCTTTCCAAGTCGCCAAGCCAAACCTAAAGTTGATGAGCAACTTAAGAAATTCATGGAGATTGTGGAAAACTTGGAGGTTTCTTGTAATATCCCGTAGTTTCTAAGGCTGACACTCGGCCAAGTAGACAGAGTACTCGAACGAGTGGAACTCACTCAACCGAGTAGATGGACCAAGTGCCCTCCGGATAGTTACCCCAACTCTTGTTGTGTGTCACTCGGCCGAGAGGCTGGTGCACTCGACCGAGTGTCACCGAGCACTCGACCGAATGCACGAGTGCAGCCTTGTTTCTACGTGGGGGCTTTGTATTATTGGGCTTTGGTATATAAGCTTCCTTTTTCAGTTTTTCCTTCATTCTTACAAACCCTAACCTATCTCTAAACCTCTCTCACTTTTCTCTACAACTCTTCATCTTCAAATCTTAGATCTACACTTTTGTTGGGGGAATCTTGGATAATTGCTTACATATTCTTATTCCTCATCACTTGGTGAGTAAGCTCATACTCTTAATTTTGTAATTTTCATACCTTCATTTAAGACACCCAAACCCTAGAATTTGGGGGGTTTTCATGGGGATGGTTAATTAGTAGTGTTAATTAGTGTTATGGGTAATTAAAGAGTAATAATAAGGGGTTTTACATAATAGAAGTATATAGGATATGTTGTGATGGTACTTATGTAACTTATGTAGGATGAGACGATTTTATGGGATGAAATCTTGTTGTTTCAAGTAGCTTATGGAGAATACTAAAATATAAGTTAATCCTACTCAGTTTCGATTAGTATGAATGGTTGCATATGTCATTATTGTGTTGTTATTGCATTATAACATGATTGTTGTGGGTAAATGTTGTTAATCTCATATTAGTGTCAATATTTCATGGTGGCATGATAATGGATGGTTAATGTTGGTTTCATGATAGAATTGGATTGACATTATAACATGTAATTGGATGATTATGTTTTGGTAGATGGTTGTAATAGGGGGAATTGTATTATAACGTGTTAATTGGGGAGTATGTCTTGAAGTATCTCTTGATTGTTGGTTCACATGAGTACTTTGCTTAATTGCCATCCATTTCATATGAGAAAGAGACATGTTTGATGATTATTGCACACGTGAAAATATGTGTTGGCATATTGTATTCCATGTTGTGTTATATGTGATTGTGGAAGATGTTGGCGGAATTGTGGCGGTGGCACTTGTTCTTATGGAGACGTAAGGCGGTTGGGAGACCGTCTTATGCTTGGGTCTTCTCTTGGAGCTTCCCACCCCAAGAGGGATGTGCATATTAATGGCTTGAGTTATGGAGGGACACGTGTGGTTGGGACACATCGTCTGGCAAGGGATCCGAGTCGCTCTCCGGCCCTGTAACACGGCCCACGGGTGTGTCCCGAATACCTTTTAACGGGCTGTGGTATGACTATTTTGGTGGGCGGTGCTATGGTGCGGTCACTGATATGTGGGTACCGTGGGTGTGTCCCTAGTATTGTTGTTGGCTACGGACTGGTGTGATTGGAGGTCGTGTTGTATGCATTTCATTGTCGTGTTGCATAATCATATTTCATATGTCACGTCTTACATGTTTATTTTATTGAAACTGACCATGTGTGGCTATGTGTAAATTTTTCACCTATTTCTAGGGTAGCTTGTGTTGATCCATATGATATTTCCGATCATATGGGAAGCAGTTTGAGAACATGTTGTGTTTTGGTAGCACGCGGGAGACGGGACGAGTTCCGGACTTGGAGTTGAGTCATGTAGATGACGTAGTTGATAGATGAGTTGTATTTGTATAGTTCACTTGATATTCATTTATCATGTATGTAATCACTAAACTTGTCATTTATATTAAATGTTTCTTATTCGTAATTCCGATTTCACTGCCTCGGGAAACCGAGATGGTAATATCCTCTCATTACCTTGGCCGGGTAAGAAGGGGCTATTACAAAGTGGTATCAGAGCGACGATTTTGGAACCTAAACTATTGAACCAAAATGAATGTAGGAAAGTCTAATAAAATGAACTCGACATGAGCACAATGGGAAATCGATTTTGGATGAGTAGGCTCCCTCATGTCAAAAATAGTTCCTATTGTCTCGGTTGGTCACTATGTGGGTGGTTATAAGTATGGGTGGACGCTATATGAAATGTGATATGATTTCATGTGTGTTATAACAAGTTGGTAGATTTCTTGCATTGTATGATCATTATGATGTAGTGTATGTTGATAAGAAAAGTTGGATGAAAAGATTGATGTGTATAGTATGATTTGGGAATGGTCATTGTCTATGGATGTGTGAGGGACCTTAGTCCCGTTCTTTAGAATTTTGTCATCGTATATATGCTTGAATTGCTAGTTTCATTGTTAAAGTATGATTAATGAAGGGTGCTAGTATAGTAGCTACGAGTAAAGAAGTAATGCCTTGGAGGCGATAAGTGTAGTGACGTGTCAACTAACTCGGGATGGGTCACCGATAGCCGGTAGACCCCCGAACATTACTCTTTTGTTGCAGGAGCCTTGACTATCGATCTTAGTCGGAAATTGCAAGCCGTAGGGGAATAGTCGATCGAGTATGAGCTAATACTAGGCCGAGTACCAGTCACTCGACCGGGTGAATCCTGGCACTCGACTGCGTGACCATTTTCCAGAAATCTGGAAAGGTTCTAGAAATGAGTCACTCGGCCGAGTGGATAAGGGCACTCGATCGAGTGGACGAGAACTCGACTGAGTGGTCTCAGCACTCGACCGAGTGCTGAGACCACTGGGGAACTCACTTCGCGAGATTATGTATTCTTATCTATTTTTATCTTCTCCATTTATTCATCTTTTCTTCATAACAAAAATACTAAAATTTATCTAAAAATATTCTGAAAACTCCATTATTGCTCATTTTAGGAAAGATTCAAGTTTTCTACCCCATTTGCCGTCCTTAATCTTTATTAATTAAGTAAAGTGAGTGAATTTTTTCCTTCCTCTTGGTTTTTTTCCCCAATTTGATTGTTTTTTAGATCCACACTAATTTGTTCAAGTTTTACCATTTGTTTGCATGTTTTGTGTAATTTATTAGTAGTAATCAAACTTCTATACCGTTAATGATGTCAAGTATCAAAATTTTCATGTTGAAATTTTACCCCAAATGGCATATTTCTAAATTTTGTGTTATTGAGTTAATAATGTGATTTTTGTGATTGTTGTTGGGTTTAATTGATCAACAAATGCTTAACCTTTGTTGTTATTATTAGATCTTGTCTTGTAATTTAGAAATTTGTCTTATAAACCCGTCTTAAGATTTCGAAATCTAGGGTATTCATGTCTAAATTTTGATTTTTCATATGTGAAACTTGGTTTAATGGTACAATAAGGCTACTATCTTTGTTAGAGGTGCTATATGTTGTCTTAAAGCGGAAATTTCGTCCCAATTTAATGCCCAAATTTTCGAAATATGTAGTATGTATGAACATGTTTTGATTCTTCACCTAAAATATGGTTTAATTACTTCATAATGCTTTAAACCTTATTAATGATATCATGCATAGTCTTAAAATTTGAGATTTGTGATGGGTAGAATACATACCAAAGTTTGATGTCCATGATTAATTCTAGTTCTAATTGTGTCACAAGACTTCAATTTTTGTTTAACGTCAAGTTTGGGAATTAGAGGTACTAGCTAGGAAAGGATCTAGCTTAGACTAAGTTTTGAGTTGACTAAGTTTTGAGTTGAGTGATTCGATGGTATGAGATGAGTTATGGATGATGAGTGGTGTGATATCAAGGTGGGATAATTGACGGTTGTTTAGACTTATAGTTAGTGAATGAGGTTGAAAGGACATGTGAGGGTGACTCTTATTGAGTATGATTCAGGGATTTTTGTTGGCAAATAGTTGATTTTTGGATTGCGGAATAATGAGGAATAGTTGAGGTATCAAAGAGTTAAGTGGAGGTAATATCGTGAGTCGTTAATAGTTGTTGGAGAGTCTAAATGGGGCTTAAGGGTCGGTAGGAACAGAAGGGATGACGATGGAGAAGTTGAATAAAAGGAAGATAAGAGGGTACTAGGACGGGATTGTGAGGTAGAGGTTATCCTAGATTTCTGATATGATATCTAATAAGGAATTTTTGGAATGAAAGAATGAAGCTGATGTGAGCAATTATATGGAGTAGAGACGATTGTAAGTAATAGGTGGTGGAAGCTATCTAGAAAAGTTCTAGTAGAGGTTGGTGGTGAAACTACGGAAGAGTGATGGAATACATGTGATATGGTGAACGGTGGTCATATTATTGTACCAATGTCGGTTTTAAGGGAGCGTCATTTCGTAAGATGAACATGAGTTTGGTCAATCAAAAGGGAGTTTGTAATTGAGGATTTAGAATTTTAAAAGAATTTGTTAGAAGTGTGATAAACACTTGAAGGGAGATTGTGTTGTCGGCCGTGATGTAAGATGAATGAAGTTTAGTTTTGATAATTGAGATATATAGTTGTGGATGTAGTACTACCGAATTGGTCTTCGCGGATATGAGACTGAGAGTGCGATATGTATACTTAGGCCGGGGTTCAATTATGTTGTTAAGATATCATGACCACCTGTGTTATATAGTATAACCGTTTAATTTAAGTATATATTTACGAAGTGTGAAAGTAGTTTTGTGAGACTACGACCCTATGAGTGGTCGTATAGATGTTGTTTATAAAGTTGTCTGTTAATTATGCCGTAAAATATCCATGTTATGTATTACGACCTTGTTGTAGTGTTCAGTTGAGTGAAGATGTTGTTTGTATTTCCCGTGAATAACGTGGTATTGGTATCGTGTCCATGAGACAATATAAAGTCCGGTGGATGTTAATGTGATTATTGTGTTTCGCACTACGGTGCGATTGTTGGTGACGGTATTGTGACACCGTCAACGATTGTGGCGGGGGAGATAAATTAATTGTGAAACGAATTTTGAAATATCATGTTTATGTCTGCTGTATAACTTGAAAATTATTTTAATTATGTTGTAATGATGAACATAAGGATAAGAGTTTGTTCTAAGTTTGGTTGTTTGGTGGCGTATTAGTCACCGCTGGAGTCTATTTGCACCCGTTGGATAAAATAAACAAGTTTAGAATGATCTTTGGAGAAAAACATATTATGCTCAGATGACACTCGACAGAGTGTCGTCTACTCGACCAGTTGGCCTTCTCCACTCGATCGAGTGGCCTGTCTTGGCCTTTGTTTGGCAATACTCGACCAAATGTTGGGTGTATACTCTTATTTTGCAATTTATATTAGTTAGCTTGTGTTGGATGAGCATATTAACTTGCATGAGGAATTCTTGTGTGAATTGTTTACGTTTGGTCCATATTGTTTGACGTCTTACCATTGAGTGTCGTAGTAAGTTGCAAGTATTAATTCACATGAGTAATTTAATGACAAAGGTGACATGATAATCTTGTATAGTGTATGTTAATTGCCGCGATTTTATTTTGTGGAAGCAAGATGATAGTGATTTTCATATTACGTGATGAGTGTCATTCATGTGTCACATAGTAGTTACTTGCATGATTGAGTATTATAATCTTCATTATAAACGGAGGAATTGATGATGGAGGGAAACGGATATGGAAACACATATGGGATCATGTGGTGGATTTGACGCGGTATATGCATGATATGGTATGTACGGAAATGGAAGTATTGAGCATAGTTGAGTCACATCACGAACAATTTTGGCATTCTTTCAATGTTTCATGGGGTCCACATATTTTGTGATTGACGTGATGTGTGTGTGTATATATATATATAAAGAGAGAGGGAGAGAGAGAGAGTGTGGGAGAGAGAGAGAGAGAGAGATAGAGAGAGAGGAGTTTATGTAAGTCCCTTACACCCATTGAGTCCCTAAGTCTTTATAAGGGCATTTGGATGAAGGGAATAGAGGAACGAGATTACATCTCAATGGATGGACACAAATGAATCCAGTCTAATTAACTCCTCAACTCAATTATCTACCTCACTAATCATCCACTCTCTTCTCATTGTCATAATCCCTTCTTCTCTCTATATCCCCTTCCCTCTCATTTCCTCTCAGCCAAACAATAAAAACCAAACAAAAAAAAACCCAAAATCTCATTTCCTCTCACCATTGCCCTCCCTCCGACGCCACTCACCCTCCACCACCGCTCTCTCTTCCTGCTGCCACTTCCTCTCCCACCAACAAGCCCTTCCCTCCGTCCTCCTCCTCCTCCTCTCTCACGACCTCCACACACCACGCATCACTAGCCACCTGCTGCCACCTCTCAAGAACGCGACTCCCTCCCTCCTCTCGCCTCATTATTTCAAATCTGAGGTCCTCACCCTCACCCTCTCTTTCTCCGTCGACCACCAACCACCGACACCACGCCTACCACCACACTCAACTAGAACACGCGACCAAGAACATCGCCCTTCCCACCGCATCAAACACCATCCGGATTTCAGACGCAACCACCACGCACCACCCGGTGTCCAGATCTAAAACTGCCACTCACGAAATTTAAGTACATAATTGTGTTGTAGCGACTAATTTGTTGTGCGTGTCTTTGTAATTCGTGGTTTCCTCCCTCCGCTGTCGCCGCCCTCTTCTCTCTTTCTTTATTTTTTTTTATATTTTTTAATTTCAGATCTGGTTTATGGTTGGTGTTTGTGTGTGGTGGTAGTCGGTCGGGTTTTATTTATGGTTTTTTTTCAGATTGCAATATTGTTTCAGATTTTGTTTTCAGTTTTTGTTGATGGTTGTTGCTGTTGTTGTTATTACGGAAAATTCACGTGGTACACTCGAACTTTGCCATTTTTCGCGTGGTACCCAACTTTTTAAGTTTGTGCACATGATATCCCTGAAATATGATTTACAAGCATAACATAACCTTTTTATCGTTTTTATAATTTTCAATTGAGCATAAATTATGACCATAAATCGGAATTGATTAATTCTTTTTTTCAAATTGATTAACTTTTCGAGATCTATAAGTTGATAAAACGAAAATGGTCATTCGGAAATTTAAGATCGAAGATATGGTTGATTTGAGATTTTCGTTAAAAAACCCTATAAAATGTCTGTCAGCAAATTCTTTTTCCTCAAATCGTTAATTATGACTAGATAATCATCTTAGAAAAAATATTTGGCCGATTCTGAATTCCGATCTAGGAGCTATGCGCAATTGAAATTTTTTACAGCGACAAAAAGGGTATGTTGTGCGTGAAAATTAAACATAGAGGGTATAATGTACACAAACTTAAAAAGTTGGATACTATGTGAAAAATGGCAAGGTTCAAGGGTACCACGTGAATTTTCCGTTGTTATTAAGATGGTTTAACTCACAATAAACCATACTATTGACTCCTTGTTCTCATAATGTACCAGGTAACTTGCTGCTTGTTTAGCAGGTAAAAAAATGCCCATTATTCCCTTGTTTTTGGTGCTTACCCATTATTCCCTTGTAATAATCATATGTAATATATTTATAAAATACACAAATTCCTTAACCCACCTTCCTCTCACTGTATCACCGCCCCAAAACCAGGAACCACGACAGACCCACCACACCCCAACTCTGATCTACCACCTGAAATCACCACCACCAACACACGCCTCAAAACCCAAGAAAATCGTAATGGCCGAAGTGAATAAGAAGAGAAAGAGATCGACTGGAAATCGTCGATCACGGAAAATGGAGGTCGACAGTTGAGAAGCACCAGGAATAAGTCGTTGGCGTGTTCAACTGAGACGTGATGCGGCAATGTTGGTTGAACGACCATCATAACATTACAAATTGATTTGGGATTTAGGTTTTTAGTGAGATTAACATTCATCCCCAAATTGATAGGGGATTTAGGTTTCTGGTGCGGTGTTGGTGGCGTGAATGGTGGTGCTTGACTATCTGGGCGAAAGAAAGTCAAGAGTGAGTTACTCAGTGGTCGAATATGCGTCGAATTTAGTATTTTGATAGGTGTTTATAGTGGTTTATTTTGTAATAATGGTACTAATGGCGTTGAACAGTGGAGGCGTCGCTTGAATGGTGGTGCGTGCGGGGGTTATCGTGGTCGTGGTGACGAGTGACCATGGTCTGATGGAGAACCCGGTGACGTGAATGGGTATTGGTGTTAATGGAGGATGAAGATGGAGTGGTGAGGATGAAAATGGAGTGGTAAATTGGTTTTAACAGGTCAAAATAGAGGTAGTGTTACCGGCTTTAATAGGTTAAAATGATCCCAGTACATTATGAGAAAAAGAGGTCAATTCTATGGATTATTATGAGATAAAATAAAGTTCAGATTATTATGAGAAGACCACTAGTAGTATGGATTATTGGTGTTAAATAACCCATACTTTTTTTGTCATTTTAATTTTTTTTTTTTTTAAATTAAGATGGTTGTTGTTGTTAATTTTTTGTTAGATTTTTTTTTTTATTTTATTATTTCAGATTTTGTTTTTATCATTTCAGATTTCATTAATTTTTCCGATCATTTGTTAATTTTTGTTGAGGTGGGTTTTTAAGATTTATTTGCTAATTTTTTTTAGATTTATGTGTTGATTTTATTTTATTTATATATAATTTGTTGATTTAATCTTAGATATACTAAATATGAAATATGAAAAAAAATGGATTATACAACTAAAGTTACACTATCTACGGCTAAAGTTATACGATTTACGACTAAAGTTACACACTTAAACCATTAAAGTTATATAAACTTTGTTGGATTTTATCTTATATATTTGTAATTTGTTGTTTTTAATATTAGATATACTAAATACAAAGTGGATCTTTGAAAAAACAATCGTATTATCTCGTCTTGTTTAAATTCGTCAAGTTATAAATTTCTGAGAAATATAAGTGTTGTTGGTTTATGGTTAATTTATGAAAAATTATGTGCAATTTCAGTGTGTGTAACTTCAATGACATTATGTGCAACTTTATTAAATGTAATGTGTAACTTCAATGGCATTATGTGCAACTTTATTAGATATAACTCTTGTTGGTTTTTGGTTAATTTATGAAAAAATTATATGCAATTTCAGTGTGTGCAACTTTATTAGATATAATGTGTAATTTCAATGACATTATGTGCAACTTCTATCACTTTTAGTAACTCTACTCTAGTAATGTATATTGTTAAATAAGAAGTATACTAAAAAATGGAGTGTACGACTAAAGTTACACTATTTACGCTAAAGTTGCACAAATGTGAACTAAAGTTACACAAATATGGGCTAAAGTTGCACAAATGTGGACAAAGGTTATCTGGACAAAGGTTGCACAAGTATGAACTAAAGTTAGACGAATATAAACTAAAGTTACACAAATTTGGACTAAAGTTACACGAATATGGACTAAAGTTACACAAATTTGGACTAAAGTTACACAAACTTTAACTAAAAGTTACACGAATATGGATTAAAGTTACACAAATTGGACTAAATTTAAACAAATGTGGACTAAGAGTTACACAAATTTGGACTAAAATTACTGTCGTAAAACTCTAAAGTTACATCAAATTGACTTAAAATTGATTTTATGTAATTTAAGACAAATTTAAAACAA
>VHZZ01006632.1:2014-19322 GCA_009801015.1 Silene noctiflora | reverse complement strand
TTTACTTTATAAACAACAATTTTGCAGTTATGTAATGCGTCAACATCTTTCACAAAATTAAAGAATTTTCATCTAAGTGTTAGCTTACACAATATACCTCAAACGCACCCGTGATTTTCACGGGTAAAAAAACTAGTTACCTATTTATAAACCAAACTCAACTTTATACTATGCAAACAAGAATAGTAGTAAAGTGTAAGTAAGGATCGAACCCAAGAGAAGGACTTAAAATAAAATTTGAATTTAAACAAACTAACTACTTACTAATTATGAAACTAATGACAATTAGAACTTGACAATATGAAAGCTAATCACAAACAATGGGTAATCACAAGGAACAACAAAGGATGACATAAAAAGAAATATTCATGATGAAAAACTTGAGAAATTGACTAAAGATATGATCTTGCTCTAAGAGGCAAAACAACAAACACTTAAGATGCAAGAAATCAATATAGAGAAAGAACTCGGTGTAACTATCTTTAATGACTAACACAATAAGCAAATATGGACTCCTTTTTCCTTACCTTCCTTCACCCAATTCATAGCATGTGAGATGATAATTTACTAATCTAAGCCAACTAGTAAATCTTTCATTAAAAGGGTCTAACTTTCTAAGCCACAAGAGAAACAAAATTAAGAGCACTAAAAGCAATTCCAAGCAAGATATGCTAGGATGTGTCTTAAACAATCTAAGCCAACTATTCAAGAACACACAGGTAATTATCTACTCGCAAAGACTTAATTTTTAAACCAAGATCAAACCTGTACAATTTTGCTTCCAAGAAATTCAACTTTACTAAGCCATAAAGAAGAACTATGCACTAATTAGATGAATAGCATGCAAGATTGATCAAGTCTAACATTCACTCAACTAATATGACATTCAAATGAAGGAAATTACCATAAAGGAGATAGGAAGAGTAAAGGAATCCTTACAATGCTTAAGATGTTGCCACAAGTTCAAATTACACCAAATAAAGAAGGGGTTTAGCCTTCCATAATCTTGTTACAACTCAAGAAATGAAGAAAGCTTAACATAGAACAAAGAAATATTAAGTTTTTATTACAAGATTAGCTCCTTAATTATTCAAGTTCAAGCTTTTAAGATGTGGTGGTAAGGAGAGCCTCCTTTAAGATCTCATAATGTGGGTATTTATAGTGACACACATATAGGTTAAGCTTGGGATTAGGCCCATTTGTTGCAAAAGACGAAATTAACACCGTCCGGGAATAGGGAAAATAGAAGACTGCCAAAATTATGGCGGACTGCCGTTTTAATGGCAGACTACGGTTTTTCCTGTGGCAGCAACTTGCAAGAGCCATAACTCTCTCGTTTCTTGGCCGAATAAAGCATGCGACCTACCGTTAGAATGCTAAGATCACAAGCTTTCATCTGAACTTGTCCTTGTGTCGATACGAGCTCTAGAACTAAAGATATACTCGTTAGAAGTTGACCCTTGTGAAACCGAGTTTTCACTTCTTCATTTTGGCTCTTGTTTGTGCATGCCAAGGCTTCAATTATTCCTTTTGCTTGCTTATATTGACTTTGCACGTATTCCCTTGCCTTACCTTTTTCTCTCCTTCTTTGCCTTGGTTGACCATAGCTCGGGTTTGACTTGGGAGTCGACTTATACAAAATGGTTTCTTCATCTTAACTTACCAATATGAAGTACTTGAATTACCTTGAGATGTAAATACCAAAACAAATTACAATGATCCAACCTACAACCAAAGTGGATTGACCGGCAAATACAACGATTAACACTCAAAACCGGCTTTGTGACAAGTTTATTTAACTAAAATTACCTAATTAGATCGATACTATTTGACTCTATCAGGGATCATGGAGGTGAGGAGTACTATAGTGAGGACGTGAGTTGAAGGTTATGTACGATATCAAGGTGACGTTATAGCCATGAGTTTTTGAGGAACTACAGGAATGAGCATTTGATAGAATAATTGTATGGTGTGAGACTTGGGTGGTAGGTTAAGGGAGTAGGTTGATCAAGGACAGAATTAGTATGGATATTGGGGTAATATGGTTGATATGGTTAATGGAGTTTGCTATAGTAAATTGGTATTCATGGTTGCGAGGGAGCCTTAGATGTTGGAATAGAGAGCGTTGGTCGGAAGTTGAGTGTTGGTGATATGGTCACATTGGTCATGTGGTGGTAATTATGCGAATTGGAGAATGTGTTATGAAGGGCATATGAGTTTAACCTCGAGTGAGAGATACCTTTGATCGGGTGGTACTTACGTGAATCAGGATTGGTTAGTTAAATTTGATTATGGGTCTATGACGTGTGTAAGTGATTGTGTGCGGTTCGGACCTCATGAGTAGTGGTATGACATGACATTCATAAAGTTGTTATTTGGACATTTCCGTGTAATATGATGTGCATTGTGATCCAGTAGACGATATTGAAAAAGGATAATGGGTCGTTGGATGAGTCGTGAGATGATCGTTGTGTCGGGATTTTTTTTATTAGTAATGTGGTTGTTGTGTTCCGGGATGCGATCCGGGCACATTACTTCGTGTTGCGATGCAGTTACTTTCGCGCTGCGGTGCGGCTGTTGGTGTTGTTGGTGCGATGTCGTCATCGGTTATGGTGGAGTGACGAAATACTTATGAGACGAACTTTTGAAAGTATATGCCAGTCAAGTATGGGCATATAGATTGTTCTTCTGTTTACTGCTGTTTAATGTGATTTTTGGCTTGTGAGTGAAACTAGAGTATAATATGGAAGAGAGTTGCACATGTAGTCGTTGTTGTCATAATTACAGTGATGTCTTGTTGGTGAAACATAGTTGTAGGAGGTCGTTGGAGTACTTTCGATCTTATGTTAGATGAGGCATTTTTTGACATATTTGTGGCAAGTAATTGGTGGAGCAGTAAGTATGGAGTGTTGGGAATAAGTATCATGTTAGTTATGGACGAGTTTGGCGACAATTAAAAAAAAAATTGAGGACCTAGTAGGTGTGTAACAATTTATGGATCGTGGGTGATGTTGTAGGGATAGGTGTGGTGAACAAGGAGAATGGTATTGTGCGGTAGTGTTGAAGAGTTGAGGTAGTGGCTATATTGAGGATTTTAGGTTAAAGGTTAGATGATGTGCAAAATGATTAGAGGTATGAGAACTGTTAGAGAAATAGAGCCATAGATATAGGAATGATTGTCGGTAATGAGGTTATAGTCGGTTATCAGTGACTTGAGAGGGTGATGAGGGGAAAGAATCACTAAGTATTTAGTACTAGTGGGATATGAGGAAGTAACAATTATCTTAGAGGAGTAGGATACGACCAAGGGAGCTTGATGGTTCTGCATGTTGTGGTATATTTGGGAGTTTTGAGTCTTGGTGTAGAATAAGATTTGACTTGTGGTCGATATCATTAAAGGTAAAGGTTGTGCTTGTAGTAGTGTCTATGGTTATGAAGTAAGATCGTAGGTAAGTATGGTGGTGATAGTGTTGACAGTTTTGGGTAGTGACGATTATAAGTGTGAGTAAACTTCGAGGACGAAGTTCATTTTAAGGGTAGTAGAATGTAACATTTCATTTTGGTAGTCGTTCTCGCTTGGTGGATTGTATTGGTGGAACTAGATAGGCTATTCTATGGCTGATGCTAAACTGTGAGTCGTGTTTTTGAGGTAGACGTTGTTGGTTGAATTAGTGTCGAGAATCGAGGAAGAGAGTTTGAATGGTGTTGAATGGTGAAGTGGTATGTGTGCATGTTATGCGGGTACGTGTGAACTTCGGAGATGAAGTTCGTTTTAAGGAGAAAAGATTGTAATACCATGGATTTCTGACTATGGGGAACTCGGTCGAGTGGGGGATACTCGATCGAGTGTGTCGGCCAGTGTTTTGAGTCAGGGTTTTTCTTTGGGTGAACTCGAACGAGCTTGGTGGTACTCGGTCGAGTGTAGCGTACTCGGTTGAGTATGTCAGGTACTCGACCGAGTGCCCTTTCCGCGGTTTTGGTTAAGGTGATTATAGAAGTATAAATATCGTGTAATCAGTTTCTAAAATCATTTTTCACAAACCTAAACTACGTTTCATTCTTCTCTAATCATCCTCATCATCTGCTCAGCCTAGATTGATCGATTATGGGTTCTTGCATCTCATTTCTGTGTCGATAACGTGGATAAGTCTCTAGTATTTCTTATTTCAGTTTATGGTTGTTATTTAAAGTTGATGCAAACCCTAATTTGGGTTGGGTTGGGGGTAGAGATTGATTGTGTTGGTTTGATTAGTATTGTTTGATTACCATTGTTGTAGGTGGCGATATGGTACTCGTTGTGCATTTGTATGATTGGTTGCAGTGTGACGGATTGCGAAAAGGTAAGGTTTCCCTACTCGGTTGATTGTGTAGTTGATTATATGATGTGATATTGATTGATTGATTGGCATGATTATCATTGTGATTGAGATTATACTATTGATCGGTTGTTGTTGTGGGACCATTTTCGAGAGATGGTTCCAAGCCCATGTTCGTCTCTTGTGGCTCCCGTCACAAGGAGGATGTGCACATTAATGATCTGGGTTCGTTCGTTGCGATGAGTGAGGCTTAGGTGGTAATAAGGCTGCGGTCCCCATTGGCTGTGTGGGTTTCCCGTTGCGATTGGTACCTGGCAGGGCTATACACTTCGGTGTGTAGTCGGCTACTGGTTACTTGTAGAGTTGGAGGATTGATTGGTTACGGCTTGATTGTATTGTAATTTTGTGGATTATTATTTTGGCTATGCAGTTGACTGACCCCGTATATTGTTTTCAAAACGGCGGTGATCCGTTCGGGGATGGTGAGCAGTCGCTTTAGCAAGTATTGGATGTGGATGTAGCTCGCGGGACATGGACGGGGCAGTGTCATCATATGTTTTCTAGTTCTAGCTTTCGCTGAGTTTAGATACAATCACCTTTTTGGTTTTGTTTTATGACCTTTTAGGATTTGAGACTTGTTTTGCTTTTACATTAAAGTTATTTATTTAAACTTGTTTAAATATGGTAACTATGATGCTTACTACATCGGGAAACCGAGATGATAGCACCTCTATATGCTAAGGGAGTCCTTGGTAAGGCACTTTTGTATATGGGGTTGTTACACTGGGTGGCCGACGGTGGTAGTTGGGTAGGCGTGTGTCGTAGGAAGTGGTGGTGGTAGGGGACCCGCCTTATTAGAGACCTTTGACTGACCTATTGACCATAGGGGACCCTTAGTAAGAGGTGGACGAAGGAGTTATATTACTTTCCTGAAGAGGTTCTCGACCTAGTACCGAGAGCAGCTGACTTGGCCGAGTATGTCCGAGTTCACGTCTGACAGCGTGTTATGTTAATACGCGGAGGTTACGACTTAAGTCACTTCCGCCTTGTGTTTTATCATTTCCTAAACATAATTTATTTTTCTCCCAAAGCTTCCCACCTCTTACTACCCCAAATCACTACTTGATCATGGACCTTATCCGGGGAGATCGTTAACCTAAGTTTGGAGTCATCACACGGAGTCGTCGCTGTCATCGGCACCTGTGTGCCTTCAAGGTAAGTTTGTGGGTACTTGTTAGTTGTCTTAGACCAGTTTTGTTAGTATAGTAATAGGGTGTAATTGTGTTGTAGGAGACGATGTGAATTCTTTCTAGGCATGATGTGATTGATGCATTTCTATGGAATAGCGAAAAAGTAGGGTTTCCCTACTCAGTTTCAGTTAATGTCTGATCAATTACTAGTCTTTGTATTGTCTAAATGTGGTGATCTTACTGTGTGTATGTGAACGGTCTTATGAGGGTTATGGATGGTATAAGCGTGATTTTCTGTGTTGATTGTGGAGCCATCATCGAGAACGGTCTTCACCCTTTGTGAGTCCTGTCACAAAAGGGATGTGCAGATTAATGATCTAGGTACGCTCGTTGCAATGAGCGGGGCTGAGGTGACAAGACCTGCGGGCTGTCACTGGCAGTGCAGGTCACTCGTTGCGATGGGTACCAGATTCAATTGAGGTGTGGTGATGGCTTTGGGTGAGGAAGGAAGTATGCATTCGTTATTACTTACTTGTGTAATATTTGCCTTGTACTTTATATTTTTCTGTTACTGACCTTGCGTGGCGTTTGTGGTGTTCCCTTTGTTGTTTGTGTCTGTGCTGATCCATTGATGTGATTGGAAATGGTGAGCAGATGTACTTTTAAGGTGTTTGTGTTCGTGCGAGCTGGGTGTGTCTGCAAGGTTGGGGAGATCACGTGACATCGAGTCAGTAGTCGGATAATATAGTTTCACTAGTTATATCTCTTTTGTATAAGTGTTGTAGTTTCTTTCAGTGTTTCCGTTGTACCTTGTAAACGAAGTAATAAATGTTCTTTTATTGTCAATTTAATATTCTTATCTCGGGCAACCGAGATGGTAACGCCTGTTGTAATACTACGTATTATTGTCTTGGGGAACTATTGGCCGAGTTCCCCTAGACAATAATTCATAGTATTACAGTCTTCTCTCCTTAAAAACAAACTTCGTACCCGAAGTTCAAACCCTTACCTATATGACATAAACACTCCTCCTCCATCCGCAACACTCACTCCCGACTTTAGATAAATCTCAACAACGTAGCCCACAATATCAAAACAATCGTAGCGCAACTAGTTCACACCAACTCTAAAGTAATATAATCATCACGACGTATACCACACCGTCTTGCTACTATTCCCTTCACTAAGAGTCCACAACCCATGCAATACACCGTGTAAGAATCATTACCAACATAAGATGTTACATTCTACCACCCTTAAAATGAATTTCGTCCTCGAAATTCGCTCACACCCTAACCCTCAATACTACTACAATTATACCCATATATTACATTACTCTCTGTCCATCCCTTAAACATATGATACGACGAACACAACAATTACTCTTAACGATATCGATGACAAACCTCAAGTCGGTCCTTGATTCTATAATGAAAACTCAAAATCTCAAAATATACCACAAAATATAGGACTATAAACGCATTACATCATCTTACCCTTCTTAAGATAAATGTTACGTCCCTGTAACCCAACCAATACTAAATCCTTAGCTATTCCTCATTATTCTTTCTCATTGTCGCTTTAAAACTAACACTGATAGCTACTCCATATTCAATACTCCATCTAACAACTTCCATGAATTTAATCATTTATCCGACCAAGGTGTACGAAAGAATTCGCAACCTAATCCATCAATTTAACTCTTCAAGATTATCATACAACAATATTCCCCGCGATTCACGCACCTCTCCAAAATTTCTAACACACATCCTCAAATCCTACACACCAATGAGATTCTCAAAGGTTCCTCTATTTCTACCACACTCGTTCATATCTTAGCATGATACTAATCCCTAACACTACATCCTGACTGTGCCAATAGAAGGTTATGCCTCACTTAGAGCTGCTAGTTTAACACAACACAACTCTCCGCTACTACTCGTCACAACGATGTCCGTAATTACTTCATCTAAATCAACTCGATGGTACTCTAATAAATATGTCTTAATACCACTTCCATGGGAAATATTACGATAAAACAACCACATCCAAAATGCTCATACATAATATACTCGACTCTCCATACCCCAAGTCGAAACTTAAAGAAAACAACAGTAATAAACACGATATCTATCCATAAACCAAGAACAAAATGACATAACCTTTAAAAGAAATATGTTTCAAAATCATCTTGTCTCTTCCACCATAACCGATGACGGCAGCACAACACCTTCATCAACAACCGCACCACAGCGCGAAGGTACCCGTATCGCACCCGGAATACCACAGCCGCATCGGTAATCATTGCACCTCATACGATCACATAAACACCGTTTCGGAAAAAAAATGTTGACAAGGCATAATAACAACATCATAATTTAAATAAACAATCAACAGTCATATGTCTCACCTTCTTAACATCGCCATCCAAACCACCATGCATCACGTATATTACGCCAAATAATTCGATGACAATCTATAAATAACATATAAAATCACATAAGTAAACAATCATTGTATCTCTAACGATACCCTTAAACTCATACTCATAGCATATCACATACTCTATTACACGTAATTACATCGACGGAAAGATGTGACCACTTGATCCATACTCAACTAATGTGCTTACAGGTATACGGACCCAAACCTTTACATAAAGACCATACTCAAATAACAACTCCGATAGACACCCAATAAGAATTACACCAATATTGATTTCAATATTGTCTTGATTACTATGTCTCCTAAGTCGTGCTTGTGAAAATCACAAGCAGCTAACCCCGTTAAGGTACACCATATGGATACCAGACACTCCCAAAGGTCATCAAATACTTCACGTGATCCTCCATCTAGTTTACCACTAGATCCTCGTACTATTCATCTACTCTCTCCGATTCTTGCTTTTCTAATCACTCGGAACTTCTTACTAACACGTCATCTCACATATCTTATACAATCGTTTATTCACTTCATCTTTCTAGTACCCTACACTACCATACTTCCTTATACTCATTCCTTATAAGGCTTGCCAACATTCACTCACTTCATATCAACCCTTTCGTGCCCATTATACTAGCGTACACTACCTAACCATCCATGTCTACTTAACTCTTCAGTAATTCAATCACCCTCTCATTGCTCCGAACTCAAATCCAAATAATTTGTATCGATAACTTTTCATTCATTCTCATTAGTAGCCTATCCCAACATGCTACTCACCCTCACTCATCACCAATAAGTCCAACAACTAGTGATTACTCATTAGTTATATACCTCCTTATTTAATATCTCCTAAAAACAAAAATCACCTCTGATTGTTACATTCCCAAAGAACTTACACAAACTAGGTCCGCCTCTTGGTAATCCGAATTCTCAAATACAACCACTGTATACAAATCCACATTTCGGCATAATTCGATCTTAGCTCATTACACACCACTCTTTTCTACTCTTCTATAACGACTTCCATTACAGATACTCTTGGCCAAAATAGATATAATCATCTTCCTCCATCAATCTCTACATATTCCAAATTGCAATCAATCCTTTCCCTCATTTCAATCTTTTATTTGTAATCTCACCATGCCTCATTACCACTTGCCCATAATAAACCTTATTACAATTCTCAAGCTCACGCTAATATCATTCACCATATATAGCAAAACTTGCTTTTAGACTCAATAACTCATCAACTTCGCCTCCTCTGCCTATTATCCCTCACAATCTCTTCTTCAAAAACCATACCATTTGTACGATGACACTCTCCCCATTATAAGACTTGTCTAAATCATGCATCAAGACCAACATGTATGTAAAAAAATGTATTAAAACCCAAAACAAACGTAAGCACAAGTTGACGACTCAAAACGAAACAGCATCCGCCCAGAAAGGTATTCGGTTGAGTACATAAGGTCACTTGGTCGAGTATACTTGTTACTCAGGCCTCCCATAATCGGACTTCATACAAATAAAAAATTCTTCATAAAACAACTTAAACATCAATGATGCAACATACTTTCTATCTTCCCTATTTCACATGTTCCTAACGCAGAATATGCGCAGAAAATAACAAGCCAAATCATACCCAAACATCTCAATATCATACCATGATATCTCATGCCAATCATGTAAAACGTTCTCATGCTTTTCAACTTTTATATAACATACACATGTTCCTAGCTCAACGGAAGCGTAAAAGAAATAACCAAGCTTATAAACATACCCCGACCATATAACTTTCAAACAAAGCGGAAGCGCAATAAAATAAACATGCCTTATGTTTATAAACATCAACCCATATATATGTATCCAGAGGCGAAGCGTGGTTCTGGCCGAATAGGCCATGGCCCGGGTGGCTTTTATGATACATATACATTAGCAGCAAATATTTTGATATATAATGAAAGTTAGAAGAGGTGGCAAATGTGTTTTTGGGTCTTCACTGATGTTGGAGATCTGCGGTTTGAATCTTGCTATTGCATTTTGCTGATTTCATTTTTATTTTATTTTTTTACGATTTTTTAAAATTAGTCTTAATTATCTACACTATCAGAATCTTTCTTTATTTGACTTAATTTTACTAAAATAAACTTTGATAAATGTGTTTTATCAAGGAAAACTAATTTTTTAGTCATAAAGAAATGTTTGTCTCAAACATAGTAATATAAAATACTTTTTGTTTAATCTAGTAACACTTTTCCTTTTTGCATTTCTAATATTTAGCGCACATGTCGTCCCTTATCATAGTCTTATACAATATTATAATGATCTATAAATAAATAAATTTGTGCAAATTTGATGATTAAATGAACAAAATAATTTTTACTCGTATTTGTTATGTTACTTTAGAGTAATAATTATGTCAAAGTGCTGATGATAGAGCAAAACATACAAAATATTTATAAATTGGTCCCCCCCTTACTTTTTCGTCCTAGCTTCGTCTCTGGTTGTATCATCATGCTATCACGCATATACCATCAATATATGATCATTACATCACATAATCATATCATCTCAACTCATCTCTATATATTTCACACATCTTCATGCAACTCATACATACAACATCCGACAATGCATATGAAACATATAAGCAAAACATATAAGCACACAACGGCCCTTAACACCCCACAATGACCGGTTAAAAGTTGTAGAGGCAAAATTTGCGGCCTTAGGACGTCTCCTTAGCCTTTGCGGTAGCCGTAAACAACTCCTACTCGGGTTCATTTTATTTAGATACTCTAAGTTCATTGATTCATTGGTTTTAGGTTCCAAAATCGTCGCTCTGATACCACTTTGTAACACTCCCATACTCCAAGGCACCTTATCAAGGACTACCTCAAGTCATGGAAGTGCTACCATCTCGGTTACCCGAGGTAGTGTACATCACATAAACCATAATGAAACATACTTAAAGATTAACTTTATTTAAAATGGTTACAAACTCCCAAATATACAAATACAAATCCAAACTCCAAAACAGTGATAACAAAATAAGACAAAGTTATGCGGAAGCTAGACTACTAAAGACTGGTGATGACTCTGCCCTGTCAATCCCCGTAGCAACATCAACAATGATAACCATCATCACCTGCTAAGTCAACTGCTCACCATCCCCGAATGGATCACCACAGTTTTAAAAACAGAAACGAGGTCAGTCAACTATAAAATAATATGACATAGCAAWACATAARCATGAACATCCACTGTAACCATAACCAMCACCTCCAAACTCCATAGTAACCAGTAACTGACTACACACCAAGGTATGTAGCCCTAACAGATTACCCATCGCAATAGGTAATCCACACCGCCAGTGGAGACCGCAGCCTTACCACCAAAATTCCCGCTCACGCATGAGCGAACCCAAGTCCATTAATGTGCACATCCCCCTTGCATCGAGAAACACAAGAGGCGAACAATGGGGGTGAGACCATCTCTCGCAATGKCTCACAATACCAACTCCAAACTCCAACAACAATATCCATATCATAAACATATCATAAAACAGTATCAAAGATCGTCACATTGTAATACATTTCATTCTACAGTCAACTGAGTAGGGAAACCCTGTCTGATAAGCAAATTCCAATCTCCACGGCACAGATCTAGAAGGCTTCTTCTACGAAATCTTCTCCTAGTATGCAAGTAATCAAATCAATACAATGAACAATGCAACTAATCCTAAAAACTCCCCAAAATACCCAAATTAGGGTTTAAGAGAACTCAATAGAAATTGAGGAAAGACACTTACAACTTATTTAGTAAAGACTAGATTGATCTGAGACTCGCAAATTCATGTTTCCACCTTGAGAGTAGTTAAGAGAGTAGAGAGAGATGAACGCAGGAACCTTTAAGGGTTTTCTTTTGTTTTGTGAAACTGAGGAAAAAAAATAACAATTGCTTCTCAACTCTTTTAACCCTCCGCAGAAATAAACCCATATGAACTGGTACTCGGTCCAGTACCACATGTACTCGGCCGAGTATTATCAGCTCGGCCGAGTGACAACTATGCTCGACCGAGTATCTCGATATCAGTAGCCTGACCTAAATACACCGAGTATGTTATTGGTGTATCTAGTTCAGGCTACTGATATCGAGATACTCGACCGAGCATAGTTGGCACTCGTCCGAGATGGTCATACTCGGCCTAGTACATGTGGTTCTCGAATGAGTACCGGTTCATACGGGTTTATTTCCGCAGAGGGTTAAAAGAGTTGAGAAGCAATTATGATTTCATTTCGTCAGTTTCACAAAACAAAAGAAAACCCTTAAAGGTTCATGCGTTCATCTCTCTCTACTCTCTTAACTACTCTCAAGGCGGAAACATGGATTTGCAAGTCTCGGATCAATCTAGTCTTTACTAGATAAGTTGTAAGTGTCTTTCCTCAATTTCTATTGAGTTCTCTTAAACCCTAATTTGGGTATTTTGGGGGTTTTGGGGATTAGTTGCATTGTTCATTGTATTGATTTGATTACTTGCATACTAGGAGGAGATTTCGTAGAAGAAGCCTTCTAGATCTGTGCCGTGGTGATTGGAATTTGCTTATCAGGTAGGGTTTCCTTACTCAGTTGACTGTAGAATGATATGTATTACAATGTGACGATCTTTGATAATGATATGTTTATGATATGGATATTTGTTTTGGAGTTTGGAGTTGGTATTGTGAGCCATTGCGAGAGATGGTCTCACCCCCATTGTTCGCCTCTTGTGTTTCTCGATGCGAGGGAGATGTGCACATTAATGGATTTGGGTTCGCTCATGCGTGAGCGGGGATTTTGGTGGTAAGGTTGCGGTCCCCACTGGTGGTGTGGATTACCTATTGCGATGTGTAATCTGGCAGGGCTACACACCTTGGTGTGTAGTCGGTTACTGGTTATTATGGATTTTGAAGGTGGTGGTTATGGTTACAGTGGATGTTCATGCTTATGTTTTGCTTTGTCATATTATTGTATAGTTGACTGACCTCGTTTCTGTTTCAAAACTGTGGTTATCCATTCGGGGATGGTGAGCAGTTGGCTTAGCAGGTGATGATGGTTATCATTGTTGATGTTGTTACGGGGATTGGCAAGGCAGAGTCATCACCAGTCTTTACTAGTCTAGCTTCTTCATAACTTTGTCTTATTTTGTTATCACAGTTTTGGAGTTTGGATTTGTATTTGTATTTGTATTTTTGGGAGTTTGTAACCATTTTAAATAGAGTTAATCTTTAAGTATGTTTCATTATGGTTTATGTGATGTACACTACCTCGGGTAACCGAGATGGTAGCACTTCCATGACTTGAGGCAGTCCTTGATAAGGTGTATTGGGGTATGGGGTTGTTACACCCGTACTTCTTGGGGAAGGTCTAGTTAAGGCTCATTGGTAAGTGGGGGTGTTGTAATTAGTGACCTAACTATGGAGCCTAAGCTTTATGATAAAATTCAGAAGAAGCAATTGCTTGATACTAAAATCCGAGAGTGAAAGTAAGGAGTGGAAAAGGGTATTACATTAAGATTTTCGATCCATGCTGATGGGAGTGTTCGGTTTGATGTTAGATGGTGTGCCAAGAGATGACGAACTAAAAAGGATGATCGTGACTGAGGCTCATTGCACTCATTATTCAGTGTATCCGAGAGGTGACAGGCTATATAGGGATTTGAAGAAAACCTTTTAATGGCCGGGGATGAAGAAAGATGTAGCTGACTTTGTTGCCAGGTGTTTGACTTGCCAGAGATTCAAGGGGGAACAACGAAGTCCACGAGGTAATACTCAGTTACTTAAGGTACCGGAATGGAAGTGGGAGTCGATCTCTATAAACTTCATTGTCGGGATACCAAAGACACAGCGAGGTAACAACATGATATGATTTGGGTGATCGTTGATCAGTTGACTAAATCAGCTCATTTCATTCTAATGAAAGATACTTGGAATAAGATTGAGTTGGCAACGGCTTATAGGAAGAATGTGGTGAAGTTACATGGGGTACCAAAAGACATTGTATCAGACCGTGATGCAAGGTTTATTTCTCTTTTTGGTAAGAGCTGTAAGAGTTAATGGGGACTACCTTAAAGATGAGTAAGACTTTTCATCCAGCGACCGATGGACAAACGGAGAGAACCAATAAGCCCTTGGAGGATATGTTGCGAGTTTATGTGATGGAATTCGGCGGTAGTTGGCAGGATCGACTTGATCTAATTGAGTTCTCTTACAATAACAGCTATCACACGAGTATTTGAATGGCACCCTTTGAGGCTTTGTATGGGAAAAAGTTTAGAAGCCCAATGTGTTAGGATGATAGCTCGGAAGTTGCGGTCTTAGGACCGCAGACGGTATAGGACATGATTGAGAAAGTTCACTTGATTCGACAAAAGATGAAAGCAGCGCAGGATCGGCAAAAGAGCTATACAGATTTACATCGTCGGGACATTGAGTTTCAAGTGGGTGATAAAGTTCTTATAAAGGTGTCATCCATGCGTGGTGTGGAGGAATTTGGCAAGCGAGGCAAGTAAAGCAAAAAGTTTAGAGGCCCGTATGAGATATTGGATAGAGTTGGTGAAGTGGCTTATAGATTAGCTTTGCCACCAGCTTTGGATCGAGTTCACAATGTATTTCATATGTCACAACTTCGGAAGTATATTAGTGACCCGTGTCATGTACTAGAGGTTAAGACAATTGAACTAGATGAAGCATTAACTTACGTTGAAGTTCCTAAGGAAATCTTGGATCGCAAGGTGAGCAAGACGAGGAATGGTGAGACTACGTTACTTAATGTGTTATGGTCTAATCATAACGTGGAAGAGGCAACGTGGGAACCAGAAGAGGCTATGAAAGAACGATATCCATATCTTTTGATCAGGTATGTTTGGTTACGGTGATGTAACCTTATTCTTTTTAGGGGGGTAGGAAATGATCGCGTACGTTTTTGGGATGTTTTTGAGTCAATCTTATTTATGTTTGGGGTTGGTTTCGTGGCGTTTTGTTCATCTTTTGACATGTTTAGGTAATCATTCGGATTGTTTTGACTTATTTTGGGTGGTGTTTGGTAGGTGTATATGTCATGCAGGTATTAGTATGAATTTCGAGGGCGAAGTTCATTTTTAAGGAGGAAAGACTATAATATATACTCCTCTTTTCTGGTCGTAGCGTACTTGGTCGAGTAGACTGCACTCGACCGAGTGAGCCTGTTGGGTGTTTTAGTCAAGCTACTACCTTTGGGGCACTCGATCGAGTTAGTGCAATACTCGGTCGATTACATTTGACACTCGACCGAGTGTCCGGTCTGGAGTCGTGTTTTGCGTAGTTTTGATTAGAATGGTTAGGGAGTTATATCATTCATAATCAGATTGTAAATCATTCCTTAACCCTAAAATCATTCTAAACACTCTCCTTAATCACTCAAATCATCACCTAATCAAATTTTAGCATTTTGGGTCATCGGTTTTCGCTAGTTCTTGTGTCAAACAATTTGGTAAGTACTAATTCTCACCTTTAGTTCTTTTGTTTTTGTCACAACCCTAGTTAAGTTAATTTGGGGATTTCTTAGTATTGTCATGAGATGGTAGTATTAATTGTTATGTATCGCTTGTATAGGTGACGATTTCGTAAATGAGCATTTCAAGATCGTCTTTCTTGCTTTTTGGAATTTGTGAATAAGGTATGGTTTCCCTACATAGTATGATTATACAGTTAATTGCATTGGGTGTATTCGTGATTGTTTGCTTATAGTACTGTGTGATCATATGGTTGTTGTTGGAGGATTGGATTGGATATTGTGAGCCATGTCGGGTGATGGTTTCACCCCCTTGTTCGCCTCTTGTGACTCCCGTCGCAAGGGGGATGTGCACATTAATGAGCTTGGGTTCGGGCGGGAATTTTATGTCCATGCTGCGATTTGGCATCGGCAGGGGTGGGTTACCCGTGCGATGGGAACCAGGCTACTCGTTGCGATGAGAGCCATTTTGTGATCATGGAGTTTGGAGGATTGTTGGAGTACTGATTGTGTTAGCTTATGTTTCATATTCTTGTATGTGGTTGTGATTTATTGTGTAATTCTACTGACCCTTCGAATTTTTTCAAAACTGTGGTGATCCATTTGATATTTCCGTCAAATGGTGAGCTGTGAATCTAGCAGGTGTTGATATGTGAGCTTGTTTGCGGGATTGGATGGGTGCCGCCGACAAGTCATCACATGTTTAGCTTCCGTTGTCTTTGAGTAGATATCACCTAGCTAGTTGTTGAGTTGTACTTTACTTTCAGTATGAAGATTTGGATCATGTAATTTTGGGTTTAAACTTATTATTTACATTTCTTGTTTCATCATGGTATCTTTAATGCATACTACCTCGGGTAACCGAGATGATAACACTCTCATTTGCTAAGGTAGGCCTTGGTAAGGTACTTTGGCAGATGAGGGTGTTACAAGGAAGATCAAAGACGAGCCAAGACGGAACCCCATGGGAAAACTCTAGACTCCTTTCTACCTATATTTTAGTTATTTGTATGATGAATATTTTTGTTAAACTAAAAATACTTTAGGCAATTCATAAAAGTTACACTTCACAATATTGTTGAAAAATTCAACTTTTAATGAGAGGCTTAGAGCTATAAAAAAACTTTTAAAGACAGCAAGTTAAAGTAGTTTTTTATTGTTATTCTCCGTGATCGTTCTTTATATAATCAAAAATTAGGATAATTAGAATATACTTAAAGTGAGAACTACTCACTTAATAGAAATCCGAAATAATCTCTCTTTACATTTTTGCTTCTATTTCCTCTTACCAATTTTCCTTGTAGTTAGAGTATTCTAACGATGTTGATTCTCCATCATAACATTGAGGTAGTGCAAAAAAGTTGACCTTTTTAGGATATCTCAATTTCACAAATTATATAATAAAACGCTGTCACGCCACGAGTTAACTTTTTTTTTTTTAATTGCATGAATAAATGACATTTTTTATATAAAAAGGGATAGTGCCTTCTTGTTCTCTAGCGATCCCATTTCTACCAAAAGAACACAAATTAGTATATATATTAAACAAATTATGCAAATAGTGCAAACACAACAATGCAACATTGAATTACAAACTTTATGGAAGAACAAAATCTAAAAAACTTCATGCAGTAAAAATTAAAATGGATTTGTATATATTTCATAAATAAAGGGGTTAGAGAGGGCGGATATCCAATCGTCAGGGCCGTCTCCCAGATTTCTGGGGCCCTGTGCGGAATTTCGAAAATGGGCCCCGATGCCACTATTTAGGTTAATATCCGTATAAATTTAAATGTTATTTTGTTATAAGATTTATTTTTTAATATA
>VHZZ01006630.1:51071-61113 GCA_009801015.1 Silene noctiflora | reverse complement strand
CACGACAGTAATGTCAAACTCTAGTCAGCCAATCATTACCGATATGTGTGGACCAGTTGACTAAGAAGTATAACTTTCCCTCATGTATTCTTTTATATGAGATTTAAATATGTGATCGACAATTTGTGATCGCATTATTGTCGAGGACACTTTTCTGCAACAAAATCCCCCTAATCAAAGTGATCTTCATCTTCATACACTCCTTCATCATCATCCTCCCCGCCTTGGTTTGAAAACTTAAGGTGCGGTTTCACCCGAGAAGGCGTCGGAAAATTAAGATCGATGAACGCATGTTGAGCCATATGATAGTATTGAGGATAAAGGGCCAAATAGGTGTCTTCTTGCCCTTGATGGATCCTCATGTCGATGTGGTTCATCATACACGTTAACAATTCAATGCTAGAAAGACGGCTCGTGGAAGGAGGAAGAGTGTAAGGTCGGTAAACATTGAGGAATGGTGGTATGACGACATAGGAAGGTCGAACACTGGGAGGAAAGGTGGAAGGCCATGTCTTGAAGCTCGTGGTGCTTGATTAAAAGATTGACCCAACTCCTCTTGTCTTCTAGGTGGTGGTGGAGCCATAATTCTCTCAATAGGAAGGAGGTAGCTCGACATAGATGCTAGGTAGCTCGACCTAGGCAAGGCGGGTGGACGGTTCCAACAAGGAAGGGTAAATGTAGTGCATCCCTTCGTAAGCCAATCAATGCCTCCCAACTCATTATACTTACACCATTTATGGAACCGAAAGATGGTCGTTTCATCAATCAAAGTATCTCCGGGAAAAGGTTTATACCTCAAATCATCATTAAATCCTGGACACAAAGCTTAAGCCATAGTAGTTATAAGACCTCCAATTACAATCCTCTTGGTCTTCGTCGTTCCCCTAGCTATTTCTCTAAACCAAATGAGCATCTCATGTGCGGGGTTGAAGTTATAATTAGGAAACCCTTGGACATTCAAATAAGACTCAAGAAAGGTCATGTCAAGTTAGCTAAGACCTCCCGTGTCAGTCCGACCAATAATAGTCCCCGCAATAAATCTATGCCACACAATAATGATCTGGTGATGAACATAGAAAGCATGACACCTCCTAAAATAAACCAACTCCAACACGGTAAGTTCTCTCCACAAATGTGACTTGGTAAAACCCACAGGCTTTTCAAGGTCGGTCTGGGAAATTGCAAGTCCAAAAATAGCACCAAAACTAGCTAGTGTCAACCGGTGAGTTCCATTTCATTATCGAAACTCCAAGCACACCCCATTTCTTTGAAAAACTTTGAGACTACATAAGAACTCCAAAGTGAGGCTCAAGTAGGTAACCTCATACATGTTAAACACCGTCTAAAGACCCATTCCTCTAAACAAAGACTCGGTTTGACCATCAATACCGAGTTTATCCAAAATACAATGACAAAGAAAACGAGTAGGCTCAAATTCCATACCTAATAGTTTGATAAATCGTTTTCTATGCTCATCCTTCAAAAAAATAACCTACGGGTAGCTTTCAAGTTGCTCCACCTCGGGAACTAGCTCTTCTTCTCACCCTTGAGACTCCGATGGTGCATTAGAGCTACTTCTTTTTCTTCTCTTTGTTCGCTTGGAGGTAGTGGCCTTATCATTCCCTCTTAAATTAACCATTGAAGTTGTCTTAAGCTCGCCAAAAATTACTACCCAAAAGATGCTTCAAATCCACACAAACAAGAGCCAATCAACCATGAAAATGCCTTAGAAGAACACTAGATGCAATGAATTGAAGCTAGAAGGCAATAATCAAACCCAAATAGCAAATTATGGCTCACAAAATTTTGAAACCCCAGGATTCTAAGTGACGAATTTGGGTGATTTTGAGTATGTAGAAGGTTGAAAAGTTAGTTTTTATTGTGTAGAAATGGATTAGAATGAAATTTGGAGTAATTAGAAGGTAATTTGGTAGAGATTTGAGTGGGTTTTGATGAATTAGGGATGAATAAGTTTTGTTTGTAATTGGGGAAGATGAAGATAAGAGTAAGATAAGATGAGTGGTGAGTTGTGTCGACACAAATGAAGAAAAACACGAGTTTGAGGTGCAACTCGGGTGGGCTGGGATTAGCTCGCCCGTATTCTGAAGCAGTACAACCTTTTTGCATTCGTCTCGCTCGAGATGACCTCGTCTCACCCGAGCTTGTTTCGTCTCGCTCGAGATGGGCACATGTTCTTGATTTTTGCTTTGGTTTGCAGCATGTCTCGCCCGAGCTTTACCCAACTCGCACGAGTTTCTGCTCAACTCGCACGAGTTCTTCTTGTCTCACCCGAGTTATAGACCAGGGTCTTTTTTTCTTCATTTCTAAGCTTCCAATTCGAAGAAGCTCATCTTGGGTCGGGCGATTTGCACAAGTTTTGGCCTGAACTCCTTCAATATGATAAATAAATTAAGCAAAAGCCCGGATCCTTCATTTTCTGCATTTATTTACGTTTCATATCTTCTCATTTTCATCTTTCTCCTTTAAAATGCTCAATAAAAATTTAAGATCCCTCCCTCTCATCTCTCATGCAAGAATTAAAGGACAAATGCATGCAAAAATAGATATAAACGTATAAACAAGTTGATGGTTATTGGGGAACTCCACCAAACCGAAGATTTCAATTAACAAATTCATGTAACGATATTAATGGCACTCAAAGCTCGTAAAAGTTGGTCAAATTCTTGGGAGTGGGGCACAAAGAAGCATGGATAGCACCACATAAATATAGAAATGAATAATGCCCAAGTAGTGGACCAAACACGCATGTTAAGAACGCCATGACAATAATTATGGAAATCATGAATGAAATAAGGAACATGGGACATGGGATTGTTTAATATCTCACCCAACTCGGCTTCCAAATAGTCAATGTAACCACACTCAAGATTCATTTAAGGTGGACTCAATGGTGTCTATTTGGGTTTCCCAAATGTCCTCAACTTCCACATATCAACAAGGACCACTATCAAAGGGGTTGTCAATACAAGGATCACCAAGTTTAACACATTTGTCTCCCTTCAACATGTCATCCTCAAAGGGTGAGTTTTCACTCAAGCTTACTTCCAACTAATCCTCAAATTGCCCATTAGCACCCTATTCCATGGAAGGTGGGTTCATTGTCGTATAAGAGGGGTGAGGTAGAGGAATTAAGGTATTGGTTTCGCAATCAAAAATATATTCTGCATCATCATCACTATCCTCTTCTATCACACCATCTTCCCAAGGAGGGGCAAATTAATGGGTGTAAAAGGTGGGTTCAATGGTATAGGTGGGTGTCTCGTCCTCACAAGTCTCATTCACATCATATTTGTCCTCAATGAATTTTTGAAATGTGGTTTTTTATCGTTTCCACCCTACCCTCCATTTCACTCCCAACTATGTCATGTAAGTCTTTCATCAAACACTTGGTGGACATGGATTCAATGAACTCCCAAAACTCCTCACAACACATTTCAAATATCCAACCATCACTCATGTGAAGTTTTAAGTTGCGGGTTTTAAGGTTCATGACATTACAAATAACACAATGTGCCTCCCAAGTAGAAAGAGCAATACCATCATACCAAGCATAAGTCGTATAATCATTAAATCTAGTAAGGTATTCATCAAAAGATTCATTTTCAAGTTGAAGGAAAATGAATATAGACATCATGAACAATAAACAAAGTAAATTCAACCAACAAAATTTTCAAGGAACCAAGGTCCCTCAAGAAGAAGCACAACTAAAACTAGACACAAGAACAATTCAAATACACAACACCGTCCTCGGCAACGGCGCCATTTTTTATGTGGAGCGAGTAGTTGTTCGCCATCAAACACATTTTTTATATCTCAACAAATTAGCTAGTAGCAGGTAGAGGTCGAACCCAAAGGACGGGGGTATTTAAACGGTTCAATCAAGTAGTAGTTGTGCTAAGGGTGTCACAAATTAGCATTGAGTTTGGTCTAAACTAAAACAAGGCAAGTAAATAGCAAGAAAGATAAATGAAAGCAATGAAAGTAAAGAGGTAAACAAATGAAATAACAAGGCAAGTAAGTAGTGGTGCAAGCAAATGAAATAACAAACACTAGGGTTTCATGGATTCATAGGGGAAACATGGTACTAACATATCAATGAATCGGGTAAACGATTATAGTTGTGTTGGGATCGAGTTGATTTATGTCTTCTAATACCTTGCGAGATTTAGGTCCCGAAGTCGAGCTTATAGCTTTCCAACACCTATAACGACTTTGTTCCCTATTCAACTATATGCATGGTCTAACAATCCTTGAGTTGATTTATGTCTTACAAGTCTTGTTAAAGAGATAGAGAATCACGCGAGGTTGTCAATCAACCATTTCATCAAACATGACATGTGCATAAGTGAAAACACAACATACAAATCATTCATATGAACTCATTAAGCAAGATCTAAACCCATGGTTACTCCCCTAATCCCCTACTAACCCTAGCAGCAAAACTACTCACTATCCATCATGATTTGCATGTCAACAATGTTGTCACCCATCATAACACAAACAAACATGATGATTAAGCAAGGTGTTAAGCAAAGGATTAATAAGTAAATAAAAAGGGATTAAGAAATTATACCAAAAATAAAGGAAAAGAAAGACATCTTGAATAAAGATGAAGACTTGTCACTTAATCTTCAATACAAAACCCAAGAAATCCAAATGTAAACAATTTAAGAAGTAAATTGCAAGAACAAAATTGAAAGTTTGATTATTGAATGATTAAGGTAAATTGAGGAAAGATTAAAGTCTAATCTAATCTAATCTACTCTTAATCCTCTCTTAGGAAGCACTAAGCTCAAACTAAGGAGACATCCTCTCCAAATTATTACAAATGAGGTTTATATAGTAGGTATAAGATTAGGTTTAGGAAGGGAAAAATGGGGATTAGTTGAAGTAATGTCGAAGTAAATTAAAGTCATCCTCGAGCCAGGCCAACTCGTGCGAGTTAGGGTAGTTTTGCTGATTTCTGCTGCTCATCTCGGGCGAGTTTCTGCATGAGGTTGCGTATCTAGAGCGAGATAGCCTCATCTCGGGTGAGATAAGGGCTAAACTCCCCTTTTTGGTATTCAATGGTTTCAAGGCTCTTCAAGGCTTCCCCAACTTCCTTCCGAAATATATGCTTAACATCCTCGGGTCTCCGTTATTTTCTCCTTGTCATGCTTCATCCTCTAAAGTCGTCAAAGAGCTTACAAGAGACGGAAAAAACGCCATTTCTAGCTTCTTTTTTCCAAAACTTCAAGATTAACATAGGAAGCAACTGATTAGGGAATTTACCATGAGAGTCCATTAAAAGCATGCAAAATGAGGTTCCAAATGGGGTAAGAAGTGCGCTATTTTGGACCACATAACGTGTCTTAGCCGTGTCCTAGCCATTATTTAGTCATGTCCTATCCGTGTCCTAGCCAAGTTGGTTGTCCTAGGAGTCTAGAAGATGACCCATTTGAATCACCCAAACTCACTCTTAGGTTCGAGTCAATTATGTCAATCCTTGCTCCAAGTCAAACATAAGAATGTCCCCCTAGGACACTTGGGACATTTTTCCTGAACCCATGGACTACGTTGGTCCAATTACGAGTTTAATCACGCTAATCGAGTTAAGATTGAGCCGGTGTCTAAACCATGAGTCTAACCTTTGTCAAGCTAAGTCTGAGTAGAGTCTTTTTTTGATTAAAGAGGTGAGTCGAGTCTTTGAGTGTGTAGAGGTTCTTTGTTCAAGTATTGATTTGTTTGGGTTTTCTTTATAGAAAGGTCAGATCAAACAAGAAAGATGACTATGGAAGCTCGTGTGACCAAAATGGGTGAGACCTTGGAACTCGTGATGAATTGGTTAACTGCTATTGAGACCAAGATTACAAGGATAGTCCCAATAGCTACCCCACCTATTATTCTCGAGAAGAGGCTTAAGTTAAGATCAGATGAAACTTTCTCGGGGAGAGAATATTCACTATGAAAATGCTCGAACTTACACTCTAGTTCAAGATAAGCTGCCCACCAATTTTGTGTTGACTGACATCCCTAAGCTTAAGGGAACTGACGACCCAGTACATCATGTCAAGGCATATAAGGAGTATCTGTCAAAGAAGGGGGTCTTTGTTGTTATGCTCCCTCGTATCTTTGCTCAGTCTTCGGGAGAACAACCCAAGGCATGGTTCTACAATCTCGAATATAAGAACTTCGCTACTTTCAAAGACATCACAGTTGAGTTCTGTAAGCACTATGCTGACAATGTTGAGATTTAGCCAAGCATCAGAACGTTAGAATTCACGTAGAAAGCGTGAAGCTGTCTAGAAAGCCAGCTGAAACTGAGATGGTAGATAAAATTTGTGAATGATCTGCGACACGTCTATCGTGATGCCGTTAAGTACCAGAATTTCAGCTCTTTTAAAGAACTAATAAGGTTTGGAAGGAAAATCAAAAATGATGTAAGGGCAACAGAAGCTGAAAAGCCTATGGGGTACCAGGGTGCCTCATCCTCTAAGGCAAAGGTTTCTACATCTAATCACTTTGTCGAAGCTATAAATGTGTTGGAAGGACCGTCATAGAGGCTGCGACGCCAAGTTCCTAGGGTATTCACTGACATTGGGTGCACTAAGGCCTATGCTCTTCAAAGGCTGATGGCTCAGGGAAAACAGAATTCTAATGGTGAAACTTCGGACCCTCCTGCAAATCAACAAGGTATATGCCAAACGCTTATTGTACCTTCCATCAAGGAAATGGACACGATACTGAACGGTGCTTCCGACTGAAGCATGAGATCCAGGACATGATCGAGAATGGAACACACCCGATCCCAACCTTGAAGCCTAACAATGTCACCAACCCATTCAGTGACCACGCTAATTCCGTCACCATCGAAGATAGTGTTGATTATTCTTATCTCATACATCCATGCCATCTGAAAGGGGGTGTTCGTCGGAAAAATATTCGTGGATTGTTCCAAATTCTTACCAAGCCCAAGGAATGAAGTTTTATTCGGGGACTTTGTTGTTGACTGTACTCTTTACGTTCTTCGAAGTGCAAATGATATTAATGGAATTTGGATCGATGACGAAGATGATGTCTACCTCGCTAAGGATACAACAGTTCCTCATACTCAAGAAGAAATTTTGGGAGTAAGAAAGGATGCCCTCGAGTCAAACCGTTTGACTCGATCTGGGATCCCTTATCGTATCGAAAAGGCTGGCCACACCTCCATTTCTAAGGATGTTCCGGATAAGACATCCTCCAAGGAACCGACCATAGTCAAGGTTATTGGTGAAGGTCAACCTCAGAGGCTTCCCTCATCAAGCAACTCAAAAAGACAAAGGCTGATGTATCTATTTAGCAACTTATTCAGAGTCCATTCGAACACCGTCAGGCTTTAATGCAAGCTCTGATGAATATGACTGTACCATCAAGTACTAGTCCATATGAAATGATCCCTCATATCGCCCAGAATGACCCATGGCTCACTAATGCCGTAACATTTTCTGATAAAGATCTTCCACCGTTTGGGCCTCAGCATAACTCGACCTTGTACATCGCCATAGTATGCCACAACAAGCATATTCCCATGACGCTTCTCGATGATGGGTCCGCTGTCAACATACTCCCTTTCAAAATCGCCCACATCACGGGCCTTGAAAATAATCATTTCGTTCCTACCACGAAAATGGTTTGGGCATTCGATGGAACAGTGCGTCGTGTGGCCGGACTCGTCTATCTAGTGGTTCGAATTGGGTTAGTGGAGAAGAAGATAAGCTGCCAAGTGATAGATGTGTGTTCATCCTTCAATTTATTGCTAGGAAGACCTTGGATTCATGCTGCAAAAGGTTGTAACTTCCACTCTGTATTGAAAGATTAAGATTCAATTCGACGATGAAGCCATTACTATTGATGCCACGCCAATTGTGGTAGCTGGGGGTGACGTTACATCATAAGTAAGAACCGATATCGTCGACAACTTGTGTGATTTCTAAATTCTGAGTATGATCGAGCTGAATCCCGAATTGGAAAACATGGATCTGTACACAGGAAATCGCATATGTGAAGTAATTCTTAAAACTGGGAAATACTTTGGTTTCTCTACGTACCCCCGAAGGGAAGACGCGTTCAAAATAAAGGCACATGTGGCTAAAAAAGTAACGTTCGGGCTTAGCTTTGAGCCAACTGAAGAAGACCTCCTAAAGAAATGGGGAAGGTCAGTCGAAGTTCGGGACATCAAAATAAGACCGTACCATTAAACTCTAAATGGCTATTTCGTGAAAGCTGGAGAAAAAGCTCTTTGCATGGACTTTCCCGAACCCATCTTTTACCCAAAGAGGAGCAGAATGGTCTCAGGAATCGAAGTGTTCCAAGAGTGCTACTATATCCCCGAGGATATCTTGACTGTGATATTGACAAACTTTTAGTTGACACCTCTAGTCGATGAAAAAGCTCTGGGCCTCCCTTTTGGAGAAGAGAAGAAGATAGTGATACTAAACGAAGAATTGATGAACACGATAATAAGAAGCTACTCTTCATCCTGACTACAGGTGAGGGAAAGTTGTTCAACCAGATGATGATTCTGAAATAGAGTCAAAGTCAGAGTCTGATTTAGTTCTTATGGTTGAGTCTAAATAGTCAGGTGCTGAAAATACCCCTCCCCTAGCTTTTTCTTCCTATGTACCCCCCTCTTAGTATTGGTATCCTGGGGCCTGTCCCGAATACCCCTATCTCGCTACTGACCTTTGATCACTTGGCCCAAATGTTAGCGCATTTTGCGTAGTTTCAAAATAATAATAATATGAACCAGTTTTCTTACGACTCGTCTCCTTTACATTGCAATTCAGTTTTTCAAAATGATGATTTTAATAATGACATTCAGAATGAGGTCGAGAACGAACAGGTTGTCGGAGAACAAGAAGCGAAGATAGAATCACCTCCACAATTGGTAAAAGGTTTAGAGGAATACCAGCAAAAAACTTCGGTGATCAAGGATACCGAAACGATAAATGTGGGTACAACCATAGAACCTCATGAGCTTAATATAAGAACTACTTTAGAACCTGTAGAGAAGCAAGGGTTCATGAAATTGCTAAATGAATTTGATGTGACTCGTACTTACGCACATTTAGTCCCCTAACTAGCCTCTTTCTACATGCTTTTATGTATGCATTAGGGTCTTTTCTTATCTTTAGATACCTATTTGCTATTCTATGAGGTTTTGGTTCTTTTTATAAGAGAAGAGTGACAACCTTGCATTCTCGGAGCATTTCAGAGCTAAATGGATCGCATTTAACGACCAAGCAACAAGGAGGGACCGAGACTAAAGACCATAGTAGATAGGAGAAGTAATTGGGAAATGAAGGAAATCCCCCCACAAGTTCATAGGATCCCCCACGGTTTCTATAGGAATCGCGCGAGTTCCTCAGCAGGATACTTTTTCGTTCAAAGCAAGGACTCCCACGAGTTGCTCTGGCTCTAGCATTTCCTTCGATCTTCTAAAGGGGCCTAATGCTGGAATCTCATTTTAACATATCCCATATGTTAGATTAAAGTTTTAGTCATAAAAACATAAGAATCTTATGCATGCAAAACATAATACAAAAGATTGAAGAAATCGGTTTTCATACCATATGAAACGGACGAAATTCATGGGCAMTAGGATTGGACTCCTTCCAATCCTAGATCTTGAGCTAAAATATGTTGGATGATCCTTCTAACTCCAAGTCTCAAGTTTAGAGACACTCCTCTTAGTTGCACCCAAGATTTAGCCCAAATCTCCACTTAATATTATATGCTAAATAATTATTATGTCGTTTACCTTAAAATTGGTTACTAATACTCATATACTACTACAAGTATTATTAGTAATTTTTAGAGAACAAATTGGATTCATAAAGACCTTTTATAAAGAATGAAAGAGAGAAAAAGCTAGAACATCAACTATTGCATGTTCCTTATGAATGAATAAAGTAAGAAAACTCCTTCTCTTCTTATTATGCATGTTGCCGGTTATTGTGTCATTATGGGAGTCTTATTTTTGCTTTTTGTCTTCACAAGA
>VHZZ01006626.1:44349-56658 GCA_009801015.1 Silene noctiflora | reverse complement strand
TGACCTCCGTTAACTTTATCACTGTCAATAATCCGTATTTTGACATTTATTCTGACTCATTAATGTCATATCACCATTCTATGTGAAAAGCATTAGAAATCACTTTTAATAAGCACAAGTTACTATTAAAAACCTTAGTTATGATTCAAGAAATAATAATGGAGTTTGATGAATAATTAGATTCGTATATTTGGTGGGCTAACGGGCAACTCGGCGAATTAATAAGTAAATGAGTAGGCTATCGAGTAACTAGAATGTTAAATAAACGATTTAATAGATCAATTAAGAAGCTAACACATCAAAGACAATAAATACGGTAATAGTATAGACTAATGTATAGAGTTCAGGGCTACACCATAAAATTTAAAAAATGTAGGGGTACACCATAAAAAATCGAAAAACCTGAGGGTACACCGTAGAATATCCCTAAATTTTTTGCCAAACATGACATTTTGGCCGAATTCCGTCAACTTAAAGCATTTCCAGTCATTTAAGTGTTTCACACGTGATAATCTACTTTGACTTTTATATTTTGTTTTTCCCTCCAATTCGCTCCCCTCGAACCACCACTCGCAACCAACAACCACCACAACAATAACACAACTACGATCTACCTTGCACTCCCCTCTACCTACATACCAAATTTCAGACCAAACAAAGCATCATAACCCCATTAAAAGACCCGAGAAAAACCCTGAACCACCCGTTGACCGTAGTAAACCCAGACTTACAACAACCCTCTATAACCACCTTTACTGTACACACAAATCGATCTTACATAAGGCCACTTTTGACCACCGTGTTGACAACTCCCGGAAAGTATGTACTCCCACCGTTTCAAAAGAGTCAAAAACACTTCAAATCGACCTTGTTTCCTATCTCAAATATCGATTGAAAGTCAGTCCATTGTAAGTGCTCAAACTGCAGCCAAAATGCTGTGTTTGGCAAAAAAAAAAAAAAAAATATATTAAAGCTTGTGTTTAACAAATCTATATATAATAATTAAAACACAAACTAAATACTCATCTAATTGCCACATCAACATATTTAGCCTATTAAGCCACGTCATTACCATTTAATGTTTAAAAAGAAAAAGAAAAAGTTAAATATATTTATAGTATTAAGTACAAATTAGAGCATAATAAAGATTAAAATTTGGATTTTAATTTTAATGTAAATTATACAACATCAAAATAAAATTAAAAATATTTTTTTTTGGATTTTATTGTCAAAATCAGTTATATGACAAATAAAAATCATAGTACATCACTCTATCTTTTACGTTGTTTGTAAATATTATTCCCTCTTTTGTTACATAAATTGGATACAGAAGGAGAACTTAAAAATTAATGTTTTAACATAATTTTTCATATAACATCCTAAAATACTATAATAGCGTAAGAAAATTAATATATCGTACTATAAGGACATTATAAAATACGTCATGTAACTCTTATAAAGTCGTCTTATGCAACATTTTAAATAAAATGCATTTCGATGAGAACAAAACAAATTAAATTTTTTTTCTTATTTTTTAAAAATAACAATATTGCGTGAAGAGAAAATTAAATGCGGAAATAGAGAGAGTTATAAAATGTATACAGTTTTTTTCTTATTTTTGAAAAATAAACAAATATATATTACTCCACCACCAACACGCCCACCATTTCCTAGCTTACCACCAACCTATCAACCCTTTCCAAGTCACCATCAATCCGCTTTAATGCCCCTCCTAGAAACATTTCAAGTACACCAATTGTTCACTATTACTCTATCCTTCTCACCGACACTCTTTTTATGCATGACTTCAAGATAACCACCTCGATCAAAGTAAACCTTAAAAACCTTCGTTCCTAAATAAAACGGAAATAAATACTACTCCCTCCGATCCAGACAGATGGTAACACTTACCTAAAATGGATGATCCACACCAATGGTAACATACCATATTTGGCATGAAAAAAATACTAAATTACCCTTACATCCACTACTTATTTACAACTTTACCATCCACTCACCCACTCACAAACTACCTATTTAATCCACATAAACTCATGTGGCCCAATCAAATTTTCCTACTTTACCCCTCACTTTTCCACCTTTCTTAAATAACCACTTTTTCCCTATGTTACCATTTGTCTGGATCGGAAGGAGTAAAAAATGGAGGAGAAAAACACGAATATGATCAATAACTTCTAATAAACAAATCAAATACATTTTCTATAATCAAATTAGGATTTCAGTAGGTCTTGTGAGAGTCCGTCTCTCACTAATTTAGTGAGAGACATAATAGGAAAATAGAAAAAGCAGTGGGTCTCTCACCCTATCATGTGAGAGGTCTCTCAATAACGCTATTGAGAGACCGTCTCTCAGAAGTTTTTGTGTTAGGATTTAGGGATGAAATTGGTTTTATTGTTTTTTTAAAGGTAAGAGTGTGGAAATGAAAAGTGTATTAGATATACAAACACAGACATTATGTTAGTTAATATAAATATTAATCGTAATATTATCAAATTTGATATGCCAAAAGGTGAGACTATAATTGCTTATACATCTACACACTTTCAGGCATTATTACAGAGTATATAGGAAAACATTGGTCAATGGTAAAAATAGGCTACGCAAATATCAAACATTCATTTGACATGGTTAATTTTATATCATAATTTTTAAAGTTGAAGTAAGTAGTTCAAGGTTACATTGGTATGTTATTACATCTACTTGTCCGTCTAATATTATAGAAATTGAAAATAAATATGTTGTTTTACTTCTCGCCTAAATACGTGAACAACAATTCATGTATAACATTTTAGCGTGTTAGTGGAGGTAATAAAGATGTCAATATGTACCAAACAAACGAGGTTACGTTATGCGTGTGCTTACACAATTAATTTCAAACGCACCCGTAATTATCAGGGGCACAAAAACTAGTTTATAAGAATAAAATGACGCCTGATAAAGATTGGAGTATTGAACCATTTGGTAACTTTACTCCATCTCAAAATGACGCCTCGATAAGGATTGCACATTTGCACCATACATTGCATAAGCATTAAACGTTCATTGAAAGTTGAAAGGTTGAAACTTGAAAGTCATCCATTTTAAATAACAAGGCGTCCTGCTTCGAAACCAGTGCCGTTTTCAATGAGAATTTGTATTTAAATAAACCCTACTTCCAGTGTTCCAGCCACCAGATCTCCACAATTCTTGCCTCTATAATAAACTAAACAAAATTAGTCTCAAACATTTTCTGAAAGTAATCATGTTCCCAGAAGAAATCATGATCGAAATACTGATTCGTTTACCAACAAAATGTATAGGCCGTTTCCGTCTTGTTTCAAAACCATGGCGGAGTCTCCTTTCCAGCCTACCATTCATCAAAGCTCACCTTCATCAAACCAAACAACTAATGGATGATAATGCGTTTCTTATGCTCGTCTATAGCCATTGTAATACCCTTTATAGCGCCACCTTATCTCACCATTTGGACAACAAAAATATCTCTTTGATTAGGGAGCTTAGTTTCGTTGCAAGGCCTGATTTTTGGCCTAAGGGTATGCCTTCTTGTGACGGATTGATTTTAATTGATCGCGCTAAATACGGTATGACGTTGATCAACCCAACTACTAAAGAGACTCGAGAGTTGTGTGAATCACCGTATGGTCTTGACCCTTTTTCTAGTTTCACTATGTATGGACTTGGGTACGATCATGGTACTGACGATTACAAGGTTGTTACGATTTCTTATTATCGACATGACCATGACGAATATTGTCGACATACGTCAGAAGAGATGTTTGTTAATGTGTATTCACTTAGAAATGGTACATGGAAAAAGGTCGAGGGTTCCGCGTATAATCATTATGATGGTTATGTTACTACTGGGGTTTATGTGGGTGGGTATATACATTGGATTGTTAGTAGGAATTCCGATAACTCGACGACTATTATCGGGTTTAATTTGGCTCAAGAGAAGTTTGAAGAAGTAGCAGTACCTAGTTCAGTTGATGGCGAACACCAATTTGTATTTAATCGCCTTGTACTGCTTGGAGGATGTCTCTCCATGTTTCGTTATTGGTCGGAAAATGATCAAACGGATGTTTGGGTTATGAAGAAATATGGTGTTAAGCAATCTTGGACTAAAATCTCCATTATCAACCATTGGTGGTCAAGATTTGTGCCATTGCTATATATGCCAGGGAAACGGGAAATGATGGTTGTGAGTACAGGCAACGATAAATTGGCGATGTACAATTTGGATACAGCAACGTATAGATATAGTTCATTGTATGGTGTAATTGACGGGTTTCTGATGCACGGTGAGTTAAGTTCTTTTCATATTGTAGGGAGCTTCGTCCAAACTCTTGTCTCGCCTTATTACAATTGCACAAGGCCAGGTATGGGCAAGTGTAGTCGCACTGGGCCTTCTGATTTTTGGAACCTCTAAAAGATTTGTCGAGAGCTTGGAATCATTTGTGTGAGGGAGATAGTGATAGAGGAAGGTTGCTTCTCGGTTTGGCTTTTTTTTTTTTTTTTTGGTAACGGTAAAAATATTTAAGGTTGTTCCTTGCTTAGTTGGTTTGTTAAGCGTTTTGTTTATTGTCTTCAATTCCTTCTTGCATTTGCTACGACTAACTAGTAGTCTAGTACTCCTACTATACTAGTCTACTCGTAACTAGGACGTGTAGGATCGGAGTAGTGTACGAACAAACATATGATCAGTGATAGTTACTCCGTATAATATTTCTCGGAGAGAGCCTTGAAGACGGAATTATTTAGCTCAAATTAGATGAAAGCATGGAAAAAAAACAAGGGAGCTGTCAAAAAAAAAAAAAAGAGGGAGCATTTCATTTCAATACGAGAAAACATATAGTGACACGGATTTAAAAGTAACACATTCAAGATTTTTTTTCTTTTTTTTTTCTGAAAAAAATATTTCAGACGGGGTAGAAACCAAAAAATTCTATTGTACCATATACTCCTATGGAAAGAAATTACTGCAGTGAAACTTTAACCCAATGTCATTGAAGAGAAGTATTTTCAATTGCTTTTGCCACCCAATAAAATATCACAAATTTTTCTAAAGATGATCATTCTAAGGTAAAAAGTAACCATTTTATGTGAAAAAATGACCACTTTAAATTTGATAAAAGACCTTTTTATAATGGTAAAACTTTTTGACATAAAATAGTCACGGTTGCAAACAATAACTAATTAATAAAATAATCAGATTAATAAATACTCGTAACAACGTTCTTGTCATACTCCTTCGAGGTGAGCTCCGAAAGTAACTTTTCACTTTCATATTTCATCCTAATCTATAAGATGGGTTTGTTCTATTTTACATGATGAAAAAATAACCTAGTTTACAAATTACAATCTTCACAGAGAAAAATGAAACAAAAATTTATTATACACAGATTGACAGATAGTGTTTATAGTCATTTGTGGAGAACAAATTACAAATAACCTCTGCTCTGCTCATTACAGCAGCAGTACGAATATACATAACCCGAAAATCAATTAACTTCCCGGAACTTCTACGGAGATAGAAATACAGCAAGATGGTGATTGATCCTCTCCATTTCTTTTTCCCTTCATTTCCTACCATTTTCTCTAAGAACGATTTTAAATCATTATTGCTTCTTAAGCTCATCAAACAATTGACCATAGATCGTTCTGGAACAAAATCCAGGCCACTAAGAAGAAGGGGAAGAAAATGGAGAGGGGAGGAAATGGAAGGATACAAACTTGGACCATCACCTAACTTGAAGGCGCCTATAGTATGCTGGAAAAGTTGCCGGGAAAAACACTTGTCGGAGTCCTTCTGCCTTCATTATTGGGAAGATGATGCCTGCTGCGCCCTGCAATAAGATTCGCACATGGTTTAATTGTTTTCGCCTCTGAGACACTGGTTAGGGACAGAAAGCGGTCAATTTTGCGCAATCATAGGAGGATCACATTAGAAAGGCTTATTGCCTTATACAATATTTAGGGTCCCTTACGGTGGACACTTTGAGGCAACACATACAGATTGATCCCAAATCTGTTTCTTGCTATCTTTTAAACTATTCTCTCACAGATTATTGAATATAACAGAATTATAGTATGAGACAACCCATTAACAATAAGCTCAATATATTTTATAATAATGACGCTCATGTTCAAGTTGATTGATTCTCAACTTAAATATGTTCTTCATATTATAAAATATCAGGTTGTTAAAATAAGAAAGTATTAAAAAATTCAAGTAACATTGAGCTGAAACCTTAGATTAGTATCATGCTATGAGACTACTATTATAGGAGAGAGTTGATGTTTTATTTAGGTGACCTAATTTCACCTTGATGTCCTAAAGTTTCAATGATTTGTTTCATATTTCCAATGGAGCCAAAGACTCAATAACTCTTTGGTTCTTTGGTTCTGGATTATGATGGAATAAATCAAAATAGCTCACTAAAGTGACTGCGCTTCTTGCTTTTGTGAAGTAGTGGTCCTTCAATGCGACCCAATTTTCATCTTGGGTCATTCAGAAACAGCCTCTTCGTGTTTCTAACGCAAGGGTAAGGTTGCGTACATCCGACCACCCCTTACTTCGCAATTTGAGGGAGTCATTGAGGCACTGGGGTAATGTTGTTGTTGTCCTAAAGTTTCAATTTTTCTATTTTGGAGACCTAATTTCATCTTGATACCTTGAAGTTTCACTGCTATATGAGGCTTGGAGGAAATGTTTTGAAATGTTCTTATAAATGTAGGACTTTTTGAAACTTGTGTATAAAAAATGTAAGAATTATGAATCACGGAATAACACTAACTCTAGAGTTACTCGTAAGCCCAAATAGAAGACAAGAAATTAGCAATCATGATTTAAACTATTTCAAAGACTTACTGTTAGCAATCGTACACCAAGCCAAAGGCGGTGTGGGGAAGGAAAAGGCAGCAACAGACGACCAACACCATACACAGCCACAGCAAAGAAGTGTGCAACTAAGGTCAGTGGACGAGGGTTCAGGCCAGAAAGTAAGGCAATTGGACCATTAGAGCACTCGCCTCCAAGGCTAAGGTAGTCAAAGCATGCCTCGCGCATTTCCGTGTGAGCGTCATCAGATGAAGCACAAAACACCTTGTAGAGGGCTCCCGCCAGAGTATTTATTGTGGATGCCACAGGCTGGATATAGCGCAAACAACAAACAGTGCAACTTTATCACGCATTTAACCTTGAGATAAAATTTAATTTATGTGCATATTCCCTCTTTTTTTGTCAAAGAAACAAAGGTTATCATGAGAATGTCAAATGAAGGCCATGTCACATGGGAATTTTTTTAACTTGACAAAGAAAGGAAGAGTGAAAATGGCAATTGATTAACAATAAAAGAGGCTTCTGATGAACGAAACAGCACAACTTAGAAGCCTAATCAGTAAGTAGTTATAGCTCGTAGATAACTCACCTTACGCAAGGTGTAGAAAGACTCCAGATATTTGCACAATGCCTCTGAATTAGTGAGGTCCTTCAAAGGCCTCAGAAGATCTCGCAATATCACGATGTCGGACAATGCCACCGTCATCCCTCCTCCTGTTAAAGGATGACGCATATTGAAAGCATCACCCATTAGAATGGCACCAGGTGTAGGCTGAGGAGTAGCAGGCATGCTTCTGTTGGGCATTGTCCTAATATTACTCTTGTCAACGGCTGCTATGAATGATTCATATATTTCAGGAGGAACCTGAAGAAGTAACTTGACTTGTCAAAACCGAAACTGAAAGTTGGCAATCAAACACAAAATGTCCACCATGTTCCATAATAGCTGCTGAAATGGAACCATGTTTTTCCGTTTTCAATGGAGCCAAAACTTCCTATTCTTAGGTTCTGCACTATGATGATGTATCATTCGATGCCATTCGTGTAGTAGTTTTCATATAGTGTCATTCATAAAAAGCCTTTTTGGGTGTTACGCTGCTAATCCCAACCCCTCTTACACCGTCAATAGAAGAACCCTATCGACACAGGGACGATGTTTTTGTTGTATGGCTACTGTGATGTAACCTTTAAGAAACAGATTAACAATTTATAATTACATACCTGAGGAGCCACCACAGTCTTTAGGTACTTGGCCATTTCACCATTAGCTATAGAAGGCAACTTCTGTCCTGCTGGCACATCGACCAAACAGCGGACTTCTGTACTGCTAATTTGATAAAACAGAATAGGCGATGGATCTGCTAAGATGACATGGCCATGATTTGAAAATGGTAATTGGCAGTTCTCCAGAATTAACCCCACGAAATGTGATGGCACTTCTACCTGTGAAATAATAGTAACATGATAAACACACCAAGGATCAGTGATAAACACTCAAGTGAATGTAAATTTGATCGTCCACCAAAGATGAGAAGAAAAGAAACAAATATACCTTAGGCGAGCAAAGAGATCGTCTCAAATTCGAGAAGCAACCATCACACACAATAGTCAGAGGGGCATATGCCTTCACTTCATCACCGTTCTTAGTCTTGTACTGAACTCCCTTAACCACTCCCTTTTCTTCAAGCAAAGATGTAACTGTTCCCTGCTCCAGCCGTACACTACAATAAAAACACAAGAAACCGAGTTCAATTTTTACTTGGTGGAAATAATGATGTTTACGGAATACCTCAGCTTAAATCTAAGATTCAATGACTCCTCAAAGCTACATAACTATACACACAAAAGCTGAGAGGGGAAGGAAGTGTATACTTGGGAAGCAAAGCGCTTTTTTCTCGCATCCTCTGTATGAAACGGCCATTGTGGAAGCTCCGTCCAGCCACGTCTAAAGTAAATTGTTCTAAGGGATAAGACAGTCTTATGTTCTTGCCATCTTTAAATATACCATACCCGACCACTCTTTGAGCGTCAATATCACCAACACAATCTGCATTTTAAGGGCATAAGTGAAGAGAAGTTTTTCGAACAAAAGTTCCACAAAAAACTTAATCTGCTAAAAAAAATTCATTTGAGAGAACATGAATGAAAACAGGTCAAGCATCAGTCATACCTTCGAGGCCCAATTCCATCAATTTCAGATAACCTCCTGGTTGTAGCAGTTCACCAACAATCCTGTCGGGTTCACTCAAGTCCCTCTCAATCACGTGGACTCGTCGACCATCCTGCAATCACTAAATAGCTCAGGTCAGATGACAGAAACACAAAAGGCTCCACTTGTTCATTCTGAAAAGGCAAACTTCCCAAAAACGTTCGAGGATTAAGTTTACTAATTATGTGTTCACACATGAAGACTTTTAACTTATAGATCTACCACCAATTTTTCAACAAACTTTGTCGACAACCAGACTGGGATCCATTTCTATAATGGAGTTAGTATGTCAGTGACTGAGTATCACAAATTTCAGCAATGACTTCATCATTTCCAAGTCCATTAACTCTGATAAATTGCAGTGCTTATTAGGGTGCTGCTTAAAATAGTAGCAAAAAAAGTCAAAACGGCTAAACCTATGTCATTTATTGAATCTTTGATAGCAGATCCATGACTCCGGGTTTTTCCTCCCCATGGTTAAGCCAGTAGGAGTGACAACATCAAAAATATTGTACTTCCTAAGTTCCTATTGACTTAGCAGTTACGACTTACGAGTAGTATATAAGTACTAAACTGGTATGCAGCATTACAACATGAAGTCACAAGCAGAAAGGTTATAGTCTATAATTACTTATTCGTGCACATATGCCACATATATTCCCCTCAGGTGTCTGTCTAATACCTTGACATGATAGTATGATACCACATTCGAACACTATAGTAGTATTAAACCTCGATATAAGGAATAAAGAGTCCAACACTTGCAACCGAGTTCAAGTGACAGTTGACGGTTTTGACACAAGGACAGGTCCAAAGAAAACACAGTATAAGCAGCCCGACAGCTAATTTCAAGTCCCATGTGACTGGCTCCCTCACTAGCAAATCCAGGAGTTTGCGGAGGGAAAAAAAAAAAGAGAGCGTGTTTAACCAACTATAAATAGTTCTCAGCACAAACAGCAATTTGATTGGTCAATTGAGATTCATCAAGCCATACAAGTTAAAGTCTAGATCTTCCAAAATTCACCATGTTCTATAATCTACAGTCTCTCTCTCTCTGTATACCAAACCCATAATAATTCTCAAAAAAATGCAACGTACACGGAATAGTCCCCGCATTGAAACATAAAAACCCACAAACAACTCCCTCAATCCAAAATTCCGTTAAGAAACTGAATACACGACCACAAATCCACCATAGTCAAATTGTGCCAAAAAAAAATGGTTTACCTAACCTCGATACAACTTCCAACTTCAATGAAACCTAACTGTCAATTCACTAAAACAATAATAACTCGACGAAAAACCCCTTTTTACAATCCAAACAAGTACCCTTCTCAAACCAATCAAATTTCGCAATCGATCCTAATAGACTAGTTCCACCTATTATGTACTAATGCAGAATAAAACAAACACAACAATTCAAGGTTACGCTAAATTCAACGACTTTCTCGCTAAATAACAACTCAGCCGACATCTCCAACTAACATTTCCCTGTACGAACTCACAATTTAACAGCTAACGTAACGCAATCAAAGCGTAAACTACTACTCCCTCTGTTCCAATCATTTGTTTACATTCCATTAAAATACCTCTCACAAATAATTAAACCAAATAAAAGGTCGCAATTTCGAATCTTGATTTAATTAAACTCTAAACTATCAAAATCAAAACTGCAATTCAAATTCCGTTAAATAACCAAAAATAAATAAACAAAAGGCGAAAAATGTGACCTTAGCAAGAGTATGAGCGAGAGCAGCACCAGCAACACCAGCACCAACAACAATGACGTCCGGATCACCATCACCGGAGCTCCGAACAACCTCCGTCCGAATCAAACCACCATCATTCTCACCAAATTTCCGACGTCGAAACACCGTAAACAGAATCACAATCACAAACCCTAGTAAAGACGCGACAATTATAGAAACAACGTAATCATCAATAACAACCATATCCATAAAACTCAAAAAATTATTAAATTTTTTAAACTTGTTATTACAATTGTGGAGAATAAATTGGGGAGAATGCTGTTGTTGAAATAATGTTAAAGAAATCAAATTAATGGAGGAAAAAGGAGGTTTAAGGGTGGGTTTAGATTTGTGGAGGAAGAAGAGAGATTTGCTCAATAATGGAGATTTATAAAGAAGGTTAGGAAGTGTAGGACAATGATGTTGAGGTTGAGGGTGAGAAGGATGCCACCCTTTCATTTTTTTTGTGCCTTGGTGTAATTAGCATTACATTTTGGTTAAGAGTTAATCTTGCTTTTTGTCTTCATTTGCTGGTTATTAATTGTGTCATTAACATGTGCCCACCTCATTGTACAATTAATGATTTCTTACTCTTTAGTCTTTACATTAGATTTTTTCAAAAATAGTCAACATTAATGATATTTATTTTTTACTTTTTATGATGAGAAAACTCGCTGTCATTATTTTTTATGTATATTGGGTAAATTATCGGATATACATGATAGCCTGCAAATCACGTATACTAGATAATCCGATAAAATTATGGGATTATCGGTACATCTCATGTATAATCCACTTACTGGAGATTAGAGAAAAAATATTATACATCTGATGTATTACATCAGACTCCATATATATTTGAGTTTTTGGGTATTTTTTTTTTGAGCTTTATAATATTTTTTTGAGCTTAATATAATATTTTTGAGTTATATTGGTAATTTTTTTAGTTTTATGTTTAAAAGAATTGACTCAAAAATATTATAATAAAACTTATAATTTTTAAAATAAAATTCAAAAACTATATCATATGATGTAGTACATCTGATGTATAATCCACTCACTGTGGAAATTAGGATTTAGGAGTATGAGATTTTTTTTATTATTTATTTATTTTATGCAACGAGAGAGAACATACCTAGACACCATAGCCGATTTATGTATGACATTGAGGTTGAGGATAATGCCATTTTTCCATTTTGCCTCGTGTGATTAGCACTACATTTTGATGGAGTTGAATCTTGCTTTTGTCTTTATTTAATTAATGGTTAATCCCCTATATACTAAAAGAATAACACAACTCTAAATTTTCCCGCTCAAGTTTCCCGCCTATATATTCACTTTCTAATAATGGACCCTACTCTTAATAATTGATCTCACTTTAATCCTCTTTTTATTTAGATACCATATATACAAAAAATTATTTCCTTAAAAATCTATTTTTACTAATAAATGATCATAAATATTAAATTCCAAACTAAATTGCTAATTAACAT
>VHZZ01006626.1:23752-44004 GCA_009801015.1 Silene noctiflora | reverse complement strand
TTTTTATATCAAAATAAAATGAAGTAAAATATTAAATATTAATAAAATGGCGATTTAAATAATATCCTCAAAAATAAAATCTCTATATATACCGCGCAATGGCGCGGGATCTATACTAGTTATGCTATTAAGCTCAACACATGTTATTTTACCACTAATAATTTCATATTTTTTACCCTTGATTTTTCAAACTTTTAAAAGTTGGAGTACTTGTTATTTATATTCATCAAGATAGGTGGAATGTGCCATCTGATGTCTTATTTATTTTTTTACGTTTTGATTTTAAATATGTTTTCTTTACGTTTTTCTTATTTAGGTGTTCAGTCAATTATTTACGTTTTTATTTAATGTATGTAAAAGATATTTTTTTCCAATATAAATTTATGCGCAAACTTGTAGATATCTGTATTTTTCAAAACATTAATAAAATAAAATGAAATGTTACATCATTTGAATATGAAACCAATATGGCTTCATGGATGCCATCGTGATTAATACGAGCAATACGACTATGCGAGTAATACTTGACTCTATATTGTGGCGTACGATATTTGTATATCGTAGAAAATTAGGGTAGACTATTGCATCACAAATACATTAATATGGTAGATAACTTACATGTATGCAAATTTACTTAATGATAAACAAATATTTGAAACAAGTTTTCCCATAATCCCATAATTTTATTACACAACTGTTTTTTTAGTAGCAAGTCTTATTTACGTCTTAATAATAAACTGGTTAAATATCATCTCATTTATTTATATAAGATAAATCTTATTGTTTTTTCTCATGCATTATACTTTTGTTTTATTCTAACTACTTAACTTGTCTTAAATTTAAAATGTATTATATCTTGTTAGATAAAAATTTTTATTTTTTAATTGAATAGTCAAACATGACGAACGCGAGGCTAGAAAACAGAAAATGGATTTAAAGAAGACGTAGAGATAAATTGACCATATGAATATATATGGATGGACAGTTGGCACCCGTGTCCCTCGAGGCCTATTTCTTTGGGACATGCCATGCCATCCTCGTGGCCCACTTTCCATTTTTAATTTATGAGCTTATTTATTCACCAATTCTCATTGAAGACGGACATTATCCATCACAAGATGAAGACGGCTAGTGCCCTTTCACAATATACAAGTGTCACTATTAATGAGATGTTTCATTTCCCCACTTACCCTTCCACTTGTCTTATTATAAAAGGGATACTATCCGTCTTCAGCTTATAACTGACGACGATTAAGCAAGACACTTTCTTATTTAATAGGCTCGCACCCCCTATCTATTGCTCATTTTTTCCACCACAAATTATATAAGGACATGAGAGTTTGGACTTCAGATCGTCTTTTAGGTAGACAGTCATCTATTACGGAGTACTATTATTATCGTACTAAATAAGTGTTTTGTTTATAAACAAAAAATTTCCAACCAAGACAATATAGGTGAAATTAAAGGAGCGTCTAATTTAAAAGGTCGGAATAAAATGAGATATTATTGGAAAATAATTAACAACCTCATACATATTAACTCTTGTTTAGTTCACTCTAAAATTATATAAAAGGGAAAATGAAGCTTAGATAATTGGAAGTAGGGATGTCAATAGCTTGGGTTCGGGTCGGATAAAGCCTCATCCGTAGTTTAAAATAAAATTTAGTTTAATCACTATGAATTTCCGTAATTTTTCCTATATATAATCTTAGTTTAAGATTTTCAATAAAATTAATAAAGAACATTATAGAAAGTAATAATAATATATATTTTTTTTAATAATTGGTGGGTAGGCAGGTATTTGGTGGGTATGACGTAAAACCCATCTCTACCCCACCACCCATGACGGGTGGAATTTTTGTACGCGTACCTGCCCCACCACCCGCGAAAGTTGTACCCATACCCGCCTCAACTGGGACGGGTGCGGGGCAGTACCCGCTTATACCCGCCCCATTGACATCCCAGACTGTCATCCATTCATCCTTTAAAATCTCATCCACTTGTCCACCATCCATGAAACGTATCATCCGTCATCCATCCATCCATCATTCATGGATGAAACGGGTGAATCAGGTGATAAACGGGTGTTGTGTATTTATATATTTCTAGCTAAACAAAATTATGATTTTTTAGTTCTTTACAAAATAAAGTTAGATAACTATTTTAATTTAACTTTCTAGTGGGTAGTTTCATAGAATATATATATTTTGAGAGTAGAAAAATTCGAAAATTTGAATATTTTATAGCTTAATAATGTATTATATGTAAAAAAAATTAAATAAAAAGTAATAAAATCAGGTGATGGATGAACGCCGGGTGAACAATTCTAACTTCATAAATGGTCTAACCAAACACCCCTTGCTTTGAAGTTTGAAAGAAGCATTGGATAATATTTACTGCTTTTGGTACAAAGAAAATTTTACCAACTCTATCGCATATATATTGTCTCCTTCATAACTTCAACGAATAATTTAGCCATTCATCTTTCAGAAGATAAATACCGCTGCGCATTGCCAGCAGCGATTCATCAAAACGACACATATCACATTATTGTTTGATTCGTTTCCAAGAAAATTTTAGTTGTTATATATACTGAGAATAATCGATTAAAGCTGACAATAGTCGTAGAGATAAAACTACAAGCAAGGCTTGTTTAGCATCGAAAACGTTATTATAAATATACTTGTATATAATGGAGTCCACATAATTTCACGGAAAACCCGGCTTCGAATTAATTGAAATCAAGTTAATTTAACAAGCACAGAACAAAAAAGGATCGCCTGAACAAAAAGGGTTGACTCCTCATGCTGGTAGTTGTATTAAGGTCACCCTGGCCGAACCATGTTCAGAATTTGGATGGCTTCATGTCACAGAAAAATGTACAGACGATGACCGCTGAACGAGTCAATGTTTACCGCTAGCAAATTCTCATTATAAGTGGAAAGGTCATTGGTCATTCCTTTTTTTACCTTTCCTTCTCATCCTGCTAAGTTGTTTGAATCCCTACATGTTAAAACAATTGGGTAAATCACTGTAAAATATAAGATATCTACGGAGCTTTAGTCACTAGATTAGCCCTCTTTTCTAACCCATAACGAAAAATAATTTCAAAATTTGTGGATCGACTGTTATGTCACACATTTCCCTCTTTTCTTTCAACGAGCGCTTCATCGAGGAAGAACATTAACTGCTCTACTCTAAATGTTAGTAAAAACAGGCTTTGGCAAAGTACAAGAGAGAAAAACAATGCACCGACCATAAGTCTCATGTTAGACAGTCATATAATACCACACTTAGTACTGTCAAATGATGACTAACGGTATTAAACAGATGACTTTTGACGATAAAATGGTGCATAGTTACTATTATAAGACAAGAGATCACTTAATTTTGGAATTTGTGATTCAAGGAAGATGTACCTTAGTTGATATTGCCTTGAAAGGATCTTTGTTTTTCCTAAATCTTCTCTTTCGGCTTGGATACTGACTTGTTTTTTCATTTCCCACGGCTGCTCGATCAAGTTTCATGATCTTGATTAATTCTTGTGTGGTTGCATCTAGTAAATATTTGGGTGGTTCATCACCCAAGTATGAAGGTGATTCCTTCTTGCTTAGATCTTTGTCATGCTTCAAAAGATCTATAAAGCAAGACCTCACTTCAGAAATCTGAACTCAATAATAAAATGGTAGAAACATGTCCTTCAGAAATAAATTATTACCCAAGTCGCGAGGATTATTAGCTTGAAGGTGGGCAGTCAACCTGCACACAAATCACACAACTGGTCAGTACATCTTAATCTCGGTTTCAGACTCTGCAGTACATCTTAATCTCGGTTTCAGACTCTGTTACAGAGTCAGTAATCGCAGCTCAATCTAGGCAGTCGCACCATAAGTGCGGCCACGACTGCCTCAATAAACGGTAACCTACAAAGCTCTAAAACTCGGTTGATTCAGCGTCGCTGCTGTATTTACTCTCATGAGTACAATGGTTGCAGGGAAATCAACCAAGCGTAAAACATTCGGATTTGAAATCGTGTCTCATCGTGAACTGAGAGACTACCCTGAACCATTTTGGCAAGGCATCCAAAGGTTCCTACGATTTACAGACAAAATGCAATACCCAAAGTTTGAATAGAAAATTTACTCTTCAGAGTTGAGAATTTCATTCCGAATATCCTGTCTCCGCGCTTCTACTATAGCAGATCGTGTCACACTCTTTCCTTGACTCTGCAAGAAGCACATGGTTCTACGTAAATGTTAAGATTCCAATGTCCTAATGTGACCAATAGCATAGGGTGAGTTAGCCAAGAAGCTTAGCAAGATGTTTTCAGTTTAGCATCAAGAAAGGAAATGAAAATCAGCTACCACCAGTGCCTCAAGGACTCCCCCATATACCAGAGTAAGGGGGCTGAATGTGTGCAGCCTTACCCCCATGTTAACCACACAAATAGGCTTTTACAAGACCCAAAATGGAAGTTGCATCGGATGACCCTACAACTACGGCTAAACAATGAAAAGAAGAGCCATTTTGCTCTAATCCATAATACTAGTCCCTAATAAAAAAAGAAGCGAGTCTTTGGCTCTTTTAGAAATGGAAAAAGACTAATATCAGATGAAAGCAACAGAAATACCTCTGCTCGGTATCTTAACACCTCCGCCACATTGTTTATGGGCAAAGGAAACGGATCAATGAAGTCTCCTTCTCCGCTTCTGTGCTCAGCTAATGTAGATTTCAGTGCTTCAAAAGCTTCCATCTCATCTGGAGAGACCTATTCGTGCCAGCAAGATAGAGATTCATACTAAGCAATGTGAATTCTGCAATTAATCAGCATTGCACCTGAAAACTAAAATAACTTCCATACAACCAACATATGAAAGCAGCTAATCAAAGAGGCCATCAGAAGAGACGAATCCCATTTTTTGCTAGCCAGTTTGCTCTTTTGCAGTATTTTGTTAGCTGAGCGCCTTAGCCATATGAGTATCTTGCAACACTCATGAATACTACACCTGTAACTTCTTGGTTGACAACCCCTCATCCACCCAAAAAAGAATAAAAAGAAAATGCAGGGTGGCCCAAAAGACAAAAAACTAAACAACCACCCAAAAAAAATGGGAGGTGGTTCTTAGACTAGTTGACACATAAATTTGCCTCCACAAAAAAACACGCACCAACCTGAAAGCCGTATACGCTCTACTCTGAGAACTGATATTGTCAATTTTGATTTTCGTTCTATAGAACAGTTCCTTACCCTATTCTAAAATTAATAGGAGTAGCACAACAACACCACTCGCAAAACACTTTTTTTCATGATTCGCGGTAGTCCCAAAAATGGCTTGCATAAATCCATTCAATCGGCAATAATGCAAATGAACTCCTAGAGTAACACTTCAAATAATTCTCACATAACAAGGACCAACAAAGAGTGTGTGATAATATCAACATTACCCCCAATACAGCAATACCTTAAAGGGGTTTTTGGTGAGATTGCGAGAATACAGGGAGAGACTATTCCCATTTAACCCCTATTGAAAATTGCATTGAAAACGGTTACTTCAGTACATCAACAAATATAACATTACTTTATTCCCTCAAAATTTACATCAATAGCAGGGTGTGGAGAATTATATCTACCTAACCTTACACATTATCGAAAAAATATGAGGTGGTGGCCGATCTGAAGGGTGGAATCGTGTACAAAAGCAACAGCGCATGTTGCAAATGGCGTGTATAAAACGCTTACAAGATAGACAAAAAGAAAGGCATGATAATTCGGTCATTACAACTAGAATATAAAGAATAGTGAACAGTCCAGCACCAAATCATAACACATTAATTGAAGTTATATACTTGCAGCTATAACTTACAAGAGTAACTGATGCTCCTGTATTACATGCTCGTCCTGTGCGTCCTGTGCGTCCAATACGATGTACGTATCCTTCAGCAGTTGCAGGCATCTCAAAGTTTATAACCTGCAGAAAGAAATCATATTGTATGTTACAATTGGGAACACCATTCCTTCCCAAATAGAGGGGATATTTCAAATACAGGCTTGCCCACACGACTCGAACAAACATATGAATTGGAAAACAAGTCTTAAGACATGATATTCATATACAGTAAGAACATTGAAGAAAATCAACAACACCATTTGAAGCTATGAATTGACACAAGAACCCAATCATATATTCACATATTCACTATAGCGGAATATATTTGTACTCCATTTAACAATAATAATGTGCTTTTATGTAATTTTACCAAACATTAACTACATTTTCAATTAGTTTACCAGACATTTAAAATAATCAGATAAACGTTTCAGTGTTCCCTTTTTCGGCTTTGAACTAACTTTTCAGATATAAAAAGCCTTTTCGTTTTTTAACTACCTTTTCAAGTTTTTATTAATAAGATCTTCTCATTCAAAAAGACGATTTTGACCATCAATATTTTTCTTTAAAAGCAAAAAAGAAAACTATTAACAAGGATTGGGAGTTTATTATTACTACAAGAAAGTAAAAATTAGGAGGCATTGATGATGGTGGATAGAGAAAAGAGATGATGAAAAGGTATCAATAAATCCCGTAAAAGCGTAGTAGTTATCCAGCTGCCCCGACAAAAAAAATGCATTACCCGCATATGGGAGTAATGTTCCACCACCAACACTCAATCATCCTCCCTTCACCACCCATTCATCTTCCTTTCACCACCCTTATCTTCTCCTTTGTTTCGGTCTCCATTACCCACTTAACAATTACCATTAACCTTATAAGCGCTTATTAATAAAAACAGAAAGAGCTTCTCTTTCCAATGTCGAGGCTAACCCTGGCCTCAAGAGAAAAGAGCATTACAGGAACGGAACTACATTCAGTACGTATCAGCTTAAATCAGTGCAAGTTAAAGTATAAATATAATAAATGTCATAAAGATTAAAATGGGGAATCATATGGAACAAGACCGCACATGTAAAATGTAAATATTGCATTCACGATACATACTGTGTGCACATTCTTGAAGTCAATGCCTCTCACTACACCAAATTCAGCATCCAACTTTTGCTTCTGTTGTTTTTTGGATTTTTTCACCTCTGCATCTTTTCCAGTGGCTTCCTGGCCTTTGGTATATGTTTCGCCATCGTCAATTGCAATTAAGTAATCAAACAATCCAGCATTGAACTCCTGAAAATAAGAAGGCGTGATACCCCCAAATGTTCATATTAAATTTTATCATAAATAGACACTACATACGGGAGGCCCTTTGCCTTTATTTTAAAGTAATTGCACAGACATATTAGACAACCATGAGATATGAGATCCCACTGAAAACAGACAGACAAGGAAAGAAAGGAAATAATATACCTTGATGATATGTAGACGTGAATTTTGAGGTAACTCGGCATTCAGAACAGCTGCCCTGATCCGAAACTGCCAGTTCAAACATTCTTAAATGAGAATAAGAAACAACTCAACTCTGATTGTAAGGTCAGAAGTAACTTTATCAGCAACAATACTATTTGAAACCTCCTGAACCAAATCCAAGCTTATTCACGATGGAAAAAAAAGGAGAGAAATCCAAGACAAAGATATTTACAGCACCCTAATAACCTTTGTCACCTTGTGTCGGTAGAATTTTTTTATCCCGAAACAGAACACACACGAAGATCATAGATTACCTTTTCCAAAAAGAGCTTCAGCCTAAATCCCATGTCAATTGTATTTGTAAAAAGCAGCACCTTTTTGGGAACCATATCCAACTTTAAGAGAGCTAAAATGTAGACGAATTTATCAGGGGCACTGCAAGATATCTGAACAAATTGAAGAGAAATAATTTACATTGCCAACCAAATAACTAGCAACTGAAGGAAGTAAGAATGAACATTGTTGTATTAGTATGATAATGAGTATTGGAATTGTCTTTCGTCCATACTGAACGAGGAACCAATGCAGATTACGTGAAAAAATTACCCATACCCAGAATTGATCCACACTGTTTGGTATGATCTCATCTTTGCAACCGTCCTCTTCTGGCAGTGTCAAAATATAAGGATTGTGTAGAATAAGCTTCTTTAGCTTCTTAACATCATCATATCTAATTATGAAATAGCACAATCACATTTCGTTTCAATCTTACGACACCATTCCCATTGACGAACCAGCGATTAAGTAAAGAGAAACAATGCATAATTCTTCAGCAGCTCATACAGATAATCAGGCGCTCAAATAATCAACATATACACAAAATAAAGCCCCCCAAAATAATGCAGTAGCAGACCTGGAAGTAGCAGACATGAGAAGGCACTGGCAACGTCTCGGGACATGGGCTATGAAAGCCCTGACATCATCTTCATAGCCTTGTGATAAAAGAAGATCTGCCTGAACACAAACACAGAGTTAATTACAACTCAAAATAAAACAAACAAAACAAATACGACCATAAGCACATTGTCTCAACACCAAGGAGAACTATCGACAAAGGAACTAGAACGTAAAAAAATAAAACAAACCTCGTCGAAAATGAGCATGGAAAGCGACTCTTGGATGGCTTTAGGTTGCAGAAATCCTGCATACAAACATTTATGTACACAAGATGGGGTTGCCACCAGAACATCAGGAGGCCCGGACAACGCTTGTTTCTGAGAGCAATACATCAGAAGACAAAATCAACCACTCAATTTAAAAACCTCAACACCCTATTAGCATCTTGTGTAAAGTTCACAATTGAGCTTCTATCGCAACAACAGCATTACCCAAGTGGCTCAAGCACTCCCTCTCGTATATAACGGAATAAGGGGAGTCAGATGTTATGCATCCTTACCCTTGTGTTATCTCTAACCAACAGATCTGATCTCGTTGATCTTATTAATTTACATTTATACGAGAACAAGTAGTACATGGCCTCAAACAATAACACGAAAATTCAAGCAAAAGATGTGATAATACAAGACTAACCAACTCAGTGTTAGATATGTCGCGAGTAAGCTTGGCAACTTTCAATTGAACTCTACACAACTCTACAAGCGACATAAGTTCCGAAAAAACCTGCCCACAAATACGGAAAATCCAATCAGAAACTATGATCAAAACATTCAATAAATCAAACTAAAATAGAAAAATTTGCATCTTTTATCTTTTCCACACCTGCTGACATAATTCAGTAGTCGGAACAAGCACAAACGCAGTCGGACCCAAAACATAACATGAAGTCGAACCCGATAACAGCTTATGGATTAATGGAAGTAAATAAGCAAAAGTCTTCCCTGACCCTGTCTTTGCTCTAGCAAGTACATCCTTGCCTTCCTGCAAATTTCATCAAAATAAGTTAAAATCAATGAATTATACAATAAAATCAGGAGCTGGAGATTAATTGGAAGAGAAATTGAGGAGAAAATTACGAGAATAATGGGGATAGCGACGCGTTGAATAGGAGTAGGGTTTAGAAGGCCTTTTTTTGTAAGAGCACGAACTAATCGAGGGTGGAGACCGATATCTTCGAAGCTTTGTTCTTCGTATAATACAATTTCTTCTCTCTTGCGTTTTAATGGTGGTGATGGTGAATATTTCGCCATTGTTAAAGGTGAGAAAAGAGAAAATGTAAAATTAGGGTTTTCGAAATTAGAGTTTAAGAAGGTTTTTCTGTTGATATATATACGTTTCTGTCAGAGTTGGCGTGAACGGTAAGGTTGTTGAGTTGGATTGGTTTGGTGGGCTCCATTATCGAAAACGTAATTGCTCATTCATTGCCACATTTTACTCTTTCACGAACTTTTTGTCATTTGTTTTCCATACCTTACCCTTTCCCCAAAAACCAAAAAAGCAAACCCTCTCTAATTCTCTTCTTCACAAAATTAATCAAATCCATGAAATTAATCAACTATGGACACTAATTCTAATGTCAATCAAGTAATTGTTCTAATTAATTTACTTCATTGACGATGTTATAGGTAGATTAAATTATTTAAACTAATAAAATTAGAGTTGTAGAAATAAATTCATACATCGTCATTCAACAGGTTGTATACAGATATACCAATACATTACAATAATCTAATTTGCCAGTAAATGTCAAGCACACAAGTATAGTTGACTGAACGTTCTTTTAATCGGCATTTTCATTGTGTATGTAGATTGATCAATCATAAAAGAATGAAACAAATTAGCAGCAACTACACCGAAATTCAAAATTCGGTCATGCTCTATAAAGATGAGTACAAGCACTACAATAAGAGCACGCAGTAATGAAATACGATGAGGCTTCTTGTATCCACTGTTCATCGGAGTTATATCGGGAATTGATCATTCTTCCCCATTGAAAAATACTTTAGTCAAAACCCAATCTCGAATTGGTATAGGGTGGGAGGCGATATGTGAGATCGTCTGATGGCCGGTTTGAGGAGGTCGCCAAGCCCGACCGGTGACGCAGGGGAGGCGGCAGTGAGGGTGGTGGATGGTGACTAATTAACTGATCATGGTGGTTATTAGAGTGAGAAAATTGAAACAGATAATTGAATAGGTAGAAAAGAGAAGAAGAAGTCGTTAAAATAATAGGAGTATAATGGTCATTTACGTCCATAAAAGAGTAAAACTCGTTCATGAATGGGCACCACCCTATCGAAAATATACTCCTCATTTAACTACGGATTATGATTTTCCTACTTGATTTTTCGCATTGAAAAATAAAAATAAAAATAATGGGTGTGTTTGTGTAAGTGTTCCCTTCCGAATTCCGATTATGCAAGTGAGTCGATTACTAGTATATTCCAACCCGTGTACAATAAAATGACCTAAATTCAAATATCCACGAATTAAGGGTCAAGAGTCATCTAAACCGTTCCTTGACTCGTAAACCCGATTAATAAGCAAAAAAAAAAAAAAAACATATTTAAGAGCTATAAACTTACTTTTAAAAAGGAAGTCATATTCCGATGCGACTCAAATGCTAACTACGACTCCTATTTGTATTGGACTCACTTGTATTCTTTGAGTTGTTTCTTGTGCTCGTCCGCTGGGATTGGTTATGTGAATATTTCTTTAGCTGTTTCTCTTCTTATAAAATTGTAACTTGGTTTCTGACTTTTCTAAAAGATTTTCGATGAAGTGAATATTTCAATGTGCTTCGCCTGTGAAAAACATGATCTCTGGATTATATATCTGATATACTACCACCAATTTTATAATTTCCGAGCATTATAATAAAGTTTTTAAGTTTTGTTTTAAAAATTATGAGTTTCACTATAAAGTTTTTGAATTCATTCACTCAAAAAAATTACAATAAAACTCGAAAACATTATATACAAACTTAGTTAAATTTGAGTTTTGATGGAAAAATAAATAAAATCCAACTTATAAACTTTAATAAGCTCGAAAAAAATACACATGCTCAAAAATAAATAAAATTTGAGATAATAAGCTCAAAAAAAATAAACATATACTCAAAAACAAGTAAAATCTGAGGTAATACATCCGATATATGTTCCTTTTTTTAACGTCCCGATATGTTACAGTTGAGCAGAAAGCTACAAATCGTGCCTTGAATTTCCGGATTAAAATAACTTTGTTGTATTAATAAAAACAATCGATCAAAGTAGACAACAAGCACGGAAAGGGTTAATATAAATATATAACTTCACGTAATTTCACAGAAAACCCCCTGCTAGCAAATTGAAATGAAGTTGTTTAACGAGCACAAAAAAGGGTCGCCGGAACAAAAAGGGGACGCCAAGACAAGTTGGTCCAAACCAGGACTCTTCACGATGGTGGCTGTGCTACTGTCACCCTGGCGGGACCATGTTCAGAATTTGGATGGATTGGCGCCACATAAATTTGTCTCAGGCAACGACCGCCAAACGAATCAAGGTTTACCACAAGCACATTTTCATTATACATGAAGGCAAGGTCATTCCTTTTTGCTACCTTTCCTTCTCATCTTGTTACGTTGTTTGAATCCCTGCATGTTATATAACAATTTCGTAAATCATTAGTATAAGGTATCTGCAGAGCTTTAGTCACTTAACTACCCCTCTTTTCTATTCTGTAGCAAAAATTAATTTGAAAATTTGTCCGTTGATTGTTATGCGACTTATGTCACACTTTTGCCTCTTTTTTCAACGAGCATTTCATCGATGACTAACAATATTAAAGGAGTCACTAAAGTAAAAGGACCACTTCATACTATTAATAGACACAAGAAAACACTTAATTTTGGATAAAGTCGTTTCATGATATTGAGAGTTTGTGATTCAAGAAACACGTACCTCAGTCGATACTGCTTTGAGAGGATCTTTGTTTTTTCTAAATCTTTTCTTCCGGCTTGGATACTGACTAGGCTTTCCATTTCCCATGGCTGCTCGAGCAAGTTTCACGATCTTGCTTGCCTCTTGGGTGGTTGCATCAAGTAGATATTCGGGTACATCACGCAAGTGCGCAGGTGGTTCCTTCTTGCTCAGAATTTTGTCATGCTTCAAAAGATCTATAGACCAAGACCTCACTTCAGAAATCTGAGCTCAATAATAATAGTCAAAACATGTCCTTTAGAGATAGATTATTACCCAAGTCTCTAGGATTATTAGCTCGAAAGTGGGCTGTCAACCTGCAAACAGATCACACAACTAGTGAGTACATAGTACATTCACGATTCTTAATCTGGGTTTGAGACTCCGTCACAGAATCAGTCGTGGCAGCTTGATCTCTGCCATCGCACCACAAGTGCAGCCATTAATCCCATGAGTACAATGGTTGCAAGGAAATCAACCCAGCGTAAAACATTAAGATGTGAAATCCCATTTAATCATGAACTGCTCTCTCCACAGACAACACCCTGAACCATTTTGGCGAGGCATCCAAAGGTTGACACTTGCAACGATTCACACAAAGACATGATGCAATACCAAATGTTTGAATAGAAAAATTACTTTTCAGAGTTGAGAATTTCGTTCCGAATATCCTGTGCCCGTGCTTCGCGTACATTAACTCTTGTCACACTCCTTAGGGCATCCTGCATGAAGCAAATAGTGCTACATAAATGATAAGATTCAAAAATCCTAATTTGACCAATAGCATAGGTGAGCTAGTCAAGAAGCTTCGCAAGATGTTTAGCATGAGGTAGGAAATGCAAAGCCATCACCAGATAACATCATAATTACCCCAGTGCCTCAAGGACTTCCGCATATACCAGAGGAGGGCGGGGATGGACTTGTACAACCTTGCCCATACATTAACCACACAAATAGGCTTTTAGAAGACCTAAAGTGGAACTTCCATGTGATGACTCTATGACTACCGCTAAACTGTAAGAGCCATTTTGCTTTTAAACCATAATACTAATAACCCCTAAGAGAAAATATAGCGGATCTTCAGCTCTATTGGAAGTGGGGGGGGGGGGGGGGGAACTAATATCAGATGAAGGCAACGGAAATACCTCTGCTCGATATCTTAACGACTCCACCGCATTCTTTGTGAGCAAAGGAAAAGGAGCAATGAAGTCACCTTCTCCGCTTCTGTGCTCAGCTAATGTAGATTTCAGTTCTTCAAATACTTCCATCTCATCTGGAGAGACCTATTCGTGCCAGCAAGAAAGAGATTTATACTAAGCAAAGCGAATTCTGTTATTCATCAGCATAGTCACCTAAACTTAAATAAATTCCATACAAAACCAAAGATGATGGCAGCTAGTAAAAAAGCAAACAGAAGAGACGGATCCCATTTTTAGCCAGCAAGCTTACAGTATTTTATTGGCTGAACGCCTTAGCCATATGCCGACACTCATGAGCACTAAAGCTATAACTTCTTGGTTGCCTACGGCCTATCCCTCACCGACTCAAAAAAATAAAAAGACAAATGCAAGTGGCTCTTGGACTAAACTGAACACATAAATTTGTCTTCCCCAAAAAACATGCACTCACCTACATATCTTTTGGGTTTGACAACCCCCCACTCATACATAAAAAACGTGCAAGGTAGTTCTTGACTAACTAAACAAATAAATAATTTGCCTCCAAAAAGGATGCAACTTCAATCATCAACCTACAAACTGTAAAAGCTCTACTTGTGAGAAATTATTGACAATTTGGATTTTGGACCTATAGAATAGTTCCTTACCCCCAATTCTTAAATCAATAGGAGTCCCATATCAATTCAATAAAACACTTATTTTCATGATCCTAAAAAATTCCTTGCATGGATCTATTCAATCGGCAGTAAAGTAAATGAACTCCTAGAGTAACAATTGAAATAATTGACGCATAAGGACCAACAAAGAGTATTTGATAATATCAACAACATTACCCCCAATACATCAATGCCTTGAAGGCTCCCGTTTATGGCGAGAATATAAAGACATATTCCTGACTACCCCATAATGAAAGTTGCATATAGAATAGCTACTTTCAATACATCAACAAATATAACCAACATTACTTTAGCCCCTCAAAGTTACATACATGGCAGGGTGCCAGGGTGTGGGGAATTATATGTACACAACCTAACACATTTTCGAAAAACAAGAGGTTGTGACCGAATGACCAGTGACTTCAAAACTGTCATCATCGAAAGCAATGTTACAGTAGATGAAGTGCAGACAGATTGAACCACTTTGCATTATTCTGTCATCAGTCAGAGAAATTTGCAAACACGTTCCCAATGACATGTACAAAATACTTACAATTGATACTTCGATCATCACAACGAGTATAAAAAGAAGATAAAACAGTGAAACACCAAATCATAACAAATTAGAAGAGAAGTTATATACTTGCAGCTAGAACTTACAAGAGAAACTGATGCTCCTGTGCTAGATGCTCGTCCTGTGCGTCCTATACGGTGTATGTATCCTGCAGCAGTTGGCGGCATCTGAAAGTTTATAACCTGCAAAAGGAAATCACATAGTATATTACAGTTTTGGAAATACCATTCCTTCCCAAATAGAGGGGACACTTCAAATACAGGCTTTTCCTCATGACTTGAACAAATATATGAATCGGAAAATAACTCTTAACACATACTCGTAGTATTCATATACAGTAAGGCTACAACTGCCGGCTTCCATTTGACAAGCCATTCGAGGGTACCTTATTTGACTAAGTATCCTAATTTGAATAAATTTTCAGCCTTTTTGCAAGCGTTTGCCGAAATAAAAAGCCATATAGGGTAGCCTAAGAAAAAGAGTAGTTGATTATATCTTGTTTTCCATTTCTACCCTTGATTATTAATATTCATTACCCTATCAGCTAAAACCTATTCAGATCACTTCACCAAAAATCACTCTCTTTTGAATACTTTCTCTATCGTCATTCAACCAATTATCCACAATAATATTGCTACTTTGATTATGGTGAAAGGTTAATTAATATTAAATTAAAATCAAAGTTGAAAAAACACACAAAGAAGAATTTACATTTTTTTTTTACTTTGAAAGAAACTCATTATTTATTAAATAATACTCCCTTCAAATTTCAAAACTAAACACTCTATTTACTTTTTGATGGCTAAAGTTTCCATGGTCAAAAAGCCAACAAAAAAAAAAAAATATATAAAAAAAATATAAAAAGAAAAAACCCTTGTGTATTTATATTTGTTATCAGAGTCTTTAATAAAATAATATTTTCAGCAAAAAAAATTAGCAACATATAGATAAGAAAAACAAGGTGAAATTAGCATCTTGGAAACCACACAAAAGCAAATGCGGTGTTTAGTTTTGAAGGAGAGAGTACTTAGTAAGAAAATGCTTCAGTTTTTCCGTTTTCTGAGGATGAAAATGCAAAACTACTACCTTTTCTTGCAAAAATAAATTAATGATAGCAACAAGAACAACAATAATAATCACGTCTTTTTTTTGTAATATTACCAAACACTAACTATCTTTTAATTAGTTTAACAAACATTTTAAAATTAATCAGGTACCTTTTCAGATATCTACTAACGTTTTCGGTTTCCAGCCAAGTTTTCAGATATTAGCTACCTTTTTAGGTTAAAACCCCGTAAGATGTTCTCGCATTTCGAAAACAAGATTTGACCATTGATATATTTTATTATGAGAAAAAACTATACTTGTACTATTAACAAGGATTGGGGGTTAGCCTTACAGAAGAAAAGGAAAATAGGAGGCATTGGTGATGGTGGATAGAGAAAAGAAATGATAAAAAGATAATAATTACCCCATAAAGGGTGCAGAGTTATCCACCTGCCCCATTGGTTAATGCATTACCCCTAAGGAATAATATTCCCACCACCAACACCCATTCAACCTCCCTTCATCGCCCATTCATCTTCTCCTCATCACCCTCATCTTCTCCCTTGTTTCAGTCCATACCCACTTAAAAATTACCATCAACCCAAGTATGCCCTTATCAATAAAAATGGAAAGAGCGCCTCTTTCCAATATCGAGGAAAACAATGGCCTACATTCAGTATCAGCTCACCATGTTAAAGTATTAAAATCACAAATGCCACAAAGATTAAAATGGGGAAATCATAAAGAACAAGACTTCCCGTGTAAAATGTAAATACTCATTCACAATACATACAGTGTACACATTCTTGAAGTCAATGCCTCTCACTACTCCAAATTCAGCATCCAACTTTTGCTTCCGTTGTTTTTTGGATTTTTTCACCTCTGCATCTTTTCCAGAAGCTTCGTGCTCTTTGGTAATTGTTTTGCCATCATCAATTGCGATTAAGTAATCAAACAATCCAGCATTGAACTCCTGAAAATAAGTCGTGATACCCCACGTTCATATTAAATTTCATCATTTATAGACACTACATACAGGCTTTTGCCTTTGTTAAGAAGTAATTGCCCACACATACAAGACAACCATGAGAAATGAGATTCCACTGAAACGGACAGATATGGAAAGGAAATACTATACCTCGATGATATGTAGACGGGAATTTTGAGGTAACTCAGCATTCAGAACAGCTGCCCTGATGAAAAACTGCCAAATGCAAACATAAACAAATGAGAATAAAAAACAGCTCATATTGTAAGGTCAAGTGTAACTTACCGGCAAAAATTACATTTGCTACCCTCCTTTTAGTACCCATAAACATAAACAAATGAGAATAATTTGTGTACCCCAAAACCCTTGTCACTTGTGTTGGTAAAAAATTACTCTCTGAAACAATACACACACGCAGGTCATACATTACCTTTTCCAAAAAGAGCTTCAGCCTAAATCCCATGTCAATTGTATTCGTAAATAGCAGCACCTTTTTTTGAACAAGATCCAACTTCAAGAGAGCTACAATGTAGAGGAATTTATCTTGGGCTTCACAAGATATCTAAACAAATTAAAGAGAAACGATTTATATTGTTAACCAAATAAAAAGCAACAGGATAGAACAGAATACAACATGGAAACATCGAAGGTGCAAATATACTATAATGAGGACTCGAATATATCTAAATGGCAACTTTGAAAGTCAAGGGTCATATTCTGTTCACCTTAAATTTGTCGAGTTATTTTCCGAACTTCTTTAAACTTTTCTGAATTTGCGTGTTTCCCTATTACTTACTCCTTTAATTAAGCCCTGGACAAGCATTCTGGAAAGAAGTATTGACAGACAATGATAATTAAGAGAAGGGCGTGGAGCCATGGATATAGTATCTACTTGGGAATCTGGAATCTGGAAGTCGACATTGAGTGAAAGTAACAGTCTAAACGTGCAAGTTGTACAGATGAACGGAGCACTCACAGGAAGTTCATCATGATCAAAGGAAACATGCTTAGTAAAACATATTTGAGTGTTTTTTCCCCTCTTGATGGCACGCTTAAAGTAGTTTACATCCATCCTAAAGTATTTCCAACTAGGGCTAGTCAGGTTTCCGTTAAAACTCAGAATATTTTGTTAGCAGTTTGAAGACCCAATATCTGTTGAAAAAATGCTTAGTAAAATAAATTTGTAAGTGACAACACCTGAATTTCCCTTCCAAATCTGAAACGACTGTGACAGAGCATAGATTCAAATTACAAGATACAATATCAAGCCAAGTTAAGAAAACATGTTCCCGAAGAATGACTCTTCCTTAAACTTAAAATACTGAGCATCCTTAAACTTAAAATACTGAGCAGGGAACTGACGCAGAGTACATAAAAAAATAACTCATACCCAGAATTGATCCACACTGCTTGGTATGATCTCATCTTTGCCACCGTCCTCTTCTGGCAGTGTCAAAATATAAGGATTGTGTAGAATAAGCTTCTTTAGCTTCTCAACATCATCACTGCATACATAGACTACATTATCTAATCATGAAATAGCTACCCAATCACATTTCATTTCAATCTTATGACGACTTTCCCATTGAGGAACCAAGTAAAGAGACACAATGCACAATTCTTCTGCAGCTCAGGCAAATAATCAGAATCTCAAATAATCAATATATACACAAAATAATCCCCCTTCCCCCCCAAAAAAAAAAAATGCAGTGCCATACCTGGATGTTGCAGACATCAGAAGGCACTGGCAACGCCTTGGGACATGAGCCGTAAAAGCCCTGAGGTCATCTTCATAGCCATATGATAAAAGAAGATCCGCCTGAAAACAAACACGAGTGATTACAACTCAATCTAAAACTAACAAAACAAATGCGACCATAAGTATATGGCTTCAAGATTCCAAGCAACATAAGTGCGTTCTCTCAACAGCAAGAAAACCATGTATACCAAGGAACTAAGCCGCAAAAAGAAAAAGAAAAAAAAAAACCTCGTCGAGAATGAGCATGGAAAGCGACTCTTGCATGGCTTTAGGTTGAAGAAGTCCCCCGGACAAACATTTATATACACAAGCTGGGGTTGACACTAGAACATCAGGAGGTCCCGACAATGCCTGTTTCTGAGAGCAATACATAAAAAACGAAATCAACCACCCAGATTAAAAAGCTCTAACACCCTATCAGCATCTTGTGTTAAGTTCACAATAGAGCTTCTTTTGCAATTAACACAAACTCACAACAGCAGCAACAACATTACTCTTCGTCGCTCTAGGGCCTCCGCATATTGCGGAATAAAAGGAGTCAAATTTACGCAAGTCTTGCCCTTGTGTTATCTCTAACCAATTGATCTCGTTGAGATCATATTACTATCACTACCGCAAAAATTCAATTAAAAGATATGAAACGAGAAAACTAACCAACTCAGTGTTAGACATGGAGCTAGTAAGCTGAGAAACTTTCAGCTGAACTCTACAGAACTCTATAAGCGACATAACTTCCGAATAAACCTGTCCAAAAATACCGAAAATCCCACCAAAAAAACTATGAACAGAACATTCAATTAATCAAACTAAAAATGAACAAGATTTCATCTTTCATATTTTCCACACCTGCTGACTTAATTCCCTAGTCGGAACAAGTACAACCGCAGTCGGACCCGAAACATTGTTCGAATTCGACCCCGAACTCGAATCCAAACTCGAAAACAGCTTATGGAGTAATGGAAGTAGATAAGCAAAAGTCTTTCCTGATCCTGTCCTTGCTCTTGCAACTACATCCTTGCCTTCCTGCAAAATTTCATCAAAAATACGTTAAAATCAATGAATTATACTATAAAATCAGAAAATGGAGATTAATTATAAAAGAAAATTACGAGAATAAGAGGAATAGCAACGCGTTGAATAGGAGTAGGGTTTTGAAGGCCTTTTTTTATAAGAGAGCGAATTAATCGAGGATCGAGACCGATATCTTCGAAGCTTTGTTCTTCGTCTAGTTCAACTTCTTTCGCCATTGTTGAAGATGAGGAGAGAAAATATGCGAAAAGAGGAATTTCAAAAGTTAGGGTTTAAAGAGGGTTTTTTATTAATAACGGTTTCTGTTAATCAAAATGAAGGGTGTTGGATTGAATTGGATTGGATTGGATTGGGCCGGGTAAGTTTTTTTAATCGCTTAGTTTGGCCATGTTTTGATTTGTTAACTCGACTAGTCGATTAATATCTATATATATAAAAGAAGTTTTTTCAGCCACTTTAACAAACTCCAAATTTTTTAAAACACGCGAATAAAATATTCAATTAAAAAACCTCAAAAAGATAATTTTCAATAAATAATAAAATATTTAATTATGTTTATGAATTTTATTAGAATAAAAATTAAAAACTAAAATATTTTATATATACTTCCATCAATTCATCTTCAAAATAAAAAAAAAAAATTAAAAATTAAACGTGGCATTTTTTTTCTTTATGTGGCTTGTGCTTTGTATTTTTTTATGACCCAATTCAATATTTTGGTTGATTATTGTTATACTTACAGCATAGAAATTCGTT